>JAJONR010005826.1:0-46549 GCA_029582245.1 Solanum etuberosum | reverse complement strand
ATATATGTGTGTACCTTATTGTAGGGTGAAAATTTGTTTGTTATAGAGTTTTGAGTTTAGAAGAAAAAAATTTGAAGCAAGGACTAAGGTTGTAAGAAAATATGACAACAATAATAAGATGCAAAGCAAATGAAACAACATATAATAATATACTGTGAAAAATAAAAATTTATGTGATTACTTTAGTCCCTAACCTTCTGCTACTTAAAGTTAAATATCAAATTTAATATTTGATGCACTCATATATCTAACTAAAGCTAAAACAAATAACAATTTTATTCGTGGATATCTTCTTTTTTTTCTTTGGCCTTGTCATTTTCGATTATTATTTTTTTGGCTAATTAGGTATATATAAATTGATGTTCCAATTCAATTTATGTGGTCTTTATTTTCTTATTAGTCTCTTCAAAAAAGAATTACAATTTTTTAAAATTCTAAAAATAATTGAACTTAAATTCGTATTTTACCTTTGATGTCAACTTTATAATATCACAAATATTCCATGTCTAAAATCACAAATTTAAAAAATTATATAATCGCACAAATATTTCTTAATCTATGTCCGTAATTAAATAGGATCAACAAAGAAATATATAATTTCACTAATAAAGCAAGTGAACAATGTATGACATGAAGGCGACATAACATATTTAATATAACACAAATAAGCCTGAAAAGAATAATATATGCACAGATTTTATGACACTCGACTCGAGTATAAACGAACATATCATCACATGCCCATCAAATGAATGTCAAAACTTGATGCTAATTATGTTCATTATTAAAATGCCAACATGATTAATGTTCATGTTCATAAATTAATTGTCAAAATGCCAAAATTAATTACTTATTTAATAAAAGTCACATGGCTTTGGCCTATATCTGCTGGTTCCATGCTACAACTAACCTTTCATTTATTGGATCCTTCTTTAAATAAAATAAATAAAAATATTTTGGGGACAGTTGAAAGAAGAAAAATATACAATACAATTTTTTTAAATTATTATTATTATTATTATTTAGTATTTACAATACAATTAAGGATACAACTACTCAGAAAAAAAGAAGAAGCTATAACTAATCAATGTTTGTCAGCATTTTTATATTTGAAAATGAATTCAATTGGTGGAGTAATTTTATAATATTTTTCCTAATGAATACCTACTCTACTTACATTATATAGCAATAAACTGAGATATACTATTTGTTTTTAACAAAAGTAAACAGAAAAAGTTAAACTAAAAACATCAACCACTTCACTTTCTATATAATTATTATTATTTGTGCAACAGGTAACATCATATATATATATATATATAAAAGACAATCCTAGCCCCCTACGTGGCGCCACCACAAACAAAGATTCCTTTTCAATTTATGTATTTCCAAAACTAACATTCCCCTTTCATAAAAAGTTGTGACTTTTATGAAAAGTTGTGACTTTTATGAAGAGTTGCGACTTTTACGAAAGGTTGTGACGTGTGACATTTCTGAAGCGTTGTGACTTTTCCAAAGAGTTGTGACATTTCCGATAAGGCACAATAAGCATTTGTTCACACTTCCCTTTGTTGTCTATAAATAGAGGGATTTCCTCTCATTTTAAAACAACGAAAATTTTGAACTTCGTATTCTTCTTCTGCACAATTAAATATTCGTGTACTTTGCTTCTGTTGAGTGGCTTAGTGACCCCATTGTTTTTATATCAATACGTTGGTGAATAAAATCGTTCCATCCTGAGATGATCTAATTCTTTAAACCTCAGGTATTAGAGGGGAATAGTTTTCTTAAGGGGACACGGTGCATTCAGTGGACTCGATTTTTTCCTTTCTATTTCATTCTATTTTTACATATCCTGGTATGTTTTTTTTGCAGTCATTAATTTATGCTTATGATATTAATTGTTGTTTTTGAGTACATGTTTAAACTCTATTGTTTATGTTCTGCAAAGTTATTGTCTCCGGTTATATTGAACATATAGTAGGTATATTCATTGTGCCGAAAATAATTATTGTACTCAATAGGAGAATTCATATTTTGATATTCTATATAAAATTCTATAAATTAAAAGTACTATATATAAGCTTACATATTATCTATTTTTACATAGATATGAAGTTTCTTACTTATCAATTGAAGAAATTCATTATGCAAGTTAGAAAGTTATAATTGCTTTCATGTTCAAGCGTAATTTCTTTTTTGAATCTGTTAACAAATTTTTTATCTTTTTTCCTGAGACATATATCACAATTGTATAATCTATGCAACTTAAATGTGTTCTTTTTCTTACGAAATGTCTTTGTATATATATATATTCTTATTTTCTTCTCTATTTTCCTTTTAATGTTGATTAAAGAACCAGTGATTTATTATTTCCTGAATAATTCTTTCCTGAATAATTCATTCATTAGAGGTTCTTGAATTATGTGATAATAACAAATAATTAAATTCATGCTGAAATATTGATAATATTTTTTTAAGAACCTATTTTTTCCATTTTTTTTAATGTATGGATATTAGTAAAGGATTATTTGCAAGTTTAATGCAATTATTATTTATGACCGCGCAAAGCGCGGGCAAATTACCTAGTTATCATATAAAACACAAGACTATAATGTTGTGAATATATATATATATATATATATATATATATATTTGGATAGTACAATCAACTAAGGGTGTGTTATGGAAAATAATTTTCTAGAAAATATTTTGTTAAAAAATAAGTGGTTTTACATATTTAGTTGGCCTAACTAATGTGAATCCAATTAGTCGAGCCATAAGATCAAGATGAAATTTCATAAATAACAGTACTTTGAGCTGTAATTACCAATCATAGTGATAATTTGGCTAATTACAAGACGTAGCAATAGATACTTAAAAAACTCATGACACAATGTATCGATTCACATACAAAGCAAAACAAATAAAACTCAAACTCTCATTATGTCTTGTAATTTTTTAGACCCTCGCTATTTCGGATAAATACATGACATATATTTGCTCTGGCAGGTAATTTTCTCAAAGTGGCTTTAGTCCATCACAATTCACCTAGGCCTTTCTCTTCAATGGTGACTGTTGGACTCAGTTTGCTGTTGAGGCCTCTAATCTAGCAGCCCCATAGGGTCATTATCAACACTCGAAAGGCCACTCCAACAATAACAAACCCAGTGTAGTGTATACACAGACCTTATTTGTATCTCGTGGTCGTAGAAATAGAGAGGTTGTTTCCAAAAGGCTACTCAAGCAATCAAACAAATTTAGTCACTCAAACAAACCAACTCAAGCATCCTATCTCAAAATACCAATTAAACTACTCAAGTATCCTGTCTCAAGTGGTAATAAATACCAAAACACCACTTCCTTTGCACTCTCTGGGTGCTAACTTCTAATACAATTTTCTTTGCACTTTCAAATAAAGTTAATACCAAAACAGCAAAAGTCAAGAACAAGTCACAAGCAAATAGTTCTGCTGATCCATGTGTAGCACATTGTACAGCCAAAAATCGACCGTCGACTTAAAGCTGGGAGGTTTACACAGAAACAATGCCCCTTAGCTTGCAAGAATTTCCACATGCACACATTTCGACCTATTTTTATTTGCTTCATACAGTTCCACTATAATACATTTAAGTTGTTGCGGCCTGCGCCTTATCTCCCGTGGTTCCTCAATCTAATGGCTCGCATGGGATGCAAATCAACAAATAGAAACCACTATAAGTCAATGCATGTGTGTCAAATTCTTGACATAACTTTTTCATAACGACTTGTTTGATTGTATATTTGCATGCTTGAGTTCACCTTCTAATGGATACTTGTTTTCATCAATATTACTGCAAATGCGAAAATTGATTCAGCCTTTGTAAGTAAAAGAATAAGAAAATATAGCAATTTGAAGTGATAAATACACAGTTAGCTATCAGCAGCAAGGAAAACACCAAAACTAGATACTATCTCTGAGCTTAAACTTCGTTAAATAATTCATTTTGAGCTATTAAGGTTTCACATATGAAAAATAGTCAGAGAGCCCCCCCTGGATCAAAAAAAATATTTTTTTAGGGACAACATCTCCTTTAAAAAGAGCTCAAGAAGAGCAACAACATCAAGTACCATTGAGTTTAAAGTTCAACACACCTGGTAATACAACAAAAATAATTGCTTATGCAAAAGATTATCGTTTCTTGAAACTGGTGCAGAACAGGAAAAAAACTAACAAGATCCCCAAGCAAAATGAAGCAGAATCTAACAGCACTTACGAAAAATACATAGAGTGCAACTCTTACAGGTTATTAGTCACACAATTGTCTTCATCTGAATAATTTCAGCCTCTCTTGTTGTGGCATTCGTTATCCCTGCTGTGAAAAGGGACAAATTAGGCTCTCAACATAGATTTCTGCCTCAATACATGGACCAAAGTTGGTAACATCTAGATAGCTGATCATGTTATCCTTTGTATTGTATTTCATCAAGCGACCTCCAAACAGACACAAAAGTTCACCTTCATTTGACGTTAAAATGGTTGGATGCAATGGATGTGTCATAGGATAACCAGGAGCAGTGTTCTTAAAGGCGCTCGCCTCTCGCCAAAAGGCGACCAAAAGGCGAATGGCGACGGCGAGGCGACAAAGGCGTCGCCTTTTTATTTATTTTTTAAAAAAAGATCTGATTTAATAATTAAAAGGCAATATTAGGGTTTATTTGATGTTTTTGCAAACATAGGATTTCTTTTCTCCATCGCGACCCTCTCTTCTCCAGTTCTCCTCCCTCACACTACTTCGCGACTCTCTTCTCCAGTTCTCCTCCCTCACTACTTCGCGACTTTCTTCTTCTTCTCTTCTCCAGTTCTCCTCAATACTGACGAAGAGACCTCATCTGCTCAGCACTCAGCAGGTACGGTTTTAGATTTTATTTTTTTTCTTCTTTTCTTCTTCTGTTCTTTTTACGTTCTTCTTCTTCTTTCATATGCAGAAGAAGTGCAGACTCTTTTTTTATTTTGAAGCTACTATTAATTGACTGCATTACTGCAATCTGCCTACATTTTAAAAAAATAATAATAATTCAATCCTTCTATATTTATTTCTGCCCTATTCAATTTAGTTTGATACTAATTAATATAGTATTTGCTAATAATATATGTTATTGCTATTGAGATTTTGGATATCTATATAAGAAATTAAATATTTTAAGTTTTTGGTATTAATTGGCGCCTCAATTCAAAAAGGCGAGCGCCTCGCCGTGAGGCGAGGCAGACCCTTGTCGCCTTTCGCCGTCCAAAACACTGACCAGGAGACTTGGTGGTAAATATCTTAGTCCAAGATTCTTTTACCCCATATTCCTTCATAACCCAGACATCTGCATGACTCGATGCATAAATATAAGACGCAGAAAGATCACCCGCTAACACTCCTAGATTCAAAAATACATAAATTTTAAAACAGGATGGTCGCTCTAGCTCTGCCCATTTCTCATAGCCAAATCAATTTTCCACCAAAATAAGCTATTATTTAAATCAATTCACCAAAATAGTACGTTTTTAAAATTATTTACAAAATTAGTATAAACGTGTTTCACAGTAACATTTTATGTTTTATTTTATTTAAAAATATTAATGGGAAAAAGACAAATAATTAACGGAGTAAACAAACATAAAACGTTACTGTCAATAACGTTTTATAGTTCGTTATCCTGAAGCACATTTTACGGCTAATTATAGAACTGAACTACTGCTTTCTCTTGAAGCTCAAGGTCATAGATTTTATCAGCAATCTCTTCAGCTTGGAGCAAGAACTGAACCACTGAGCTTTCTCGAAACTCAGCGAAGCAATTCTCATTCTCCTCCATCTCTTCCTTAGTTGGGTTCTCTTTTTTCTCAAAAATCGGATCCACTGAAATGGTATTGAAGACTTGTTGAATCAGTTATTATTGAATAAATTGAAATTGATTGATGTCACGAATGAAAAAATGGAACTCTTAGAAATTGAAGTTTAGGATTAATGGGTTTTAAGGTTTTAGATGGATATAGAGGAACAAATTATTTCAAAAAGGTGGAGCGAGGAGTGACTGGGAAGATGAGGAAGACAAGGGAGATAACAAATATAAAAAAGTTGTTGTGAGTAACATTTGAGCTGTAAAACGTGCTTCAGGATAACGAACTGTAAAACGTTATTCACGGTAACGTTTTATGTCTGTTTATTCTGACAGTTTTTTGTCTTTTTGTGATTGAATTTTTTTGAATAAAATAAAGCATAAACGTTACTGTGAAACACGTTTATACTAGATCTGTAAAAAATTTAAAAAACGTACTATTTTGGTGAATTGGTTTAAATAATAGCTTATTTTGGTCAAAAATTTGAAATGATGTTCCATTGCTTGTCAAGCCAATGAAGTTTCCCATTGACAAACTTAGAAGAACCAGCCAAGAGCTCTTGACGTCGAAAATCATCAATGCATCTCCAAGAATCCTTCTTTAGACTAAATATTTTGACCTCAACACGACTCAAGTGTCCCCTTGTATAAATAGGAAAAATACCCACTACCTTGTAATCATCTTGCAACTCATCATATGCAAAACCAAATTTGAAATTAACATGTCCATCCAAATAGTAACGACGGCTTTAAGGCAATTTCTTATACTTTCTAATTGATGGATTCCGTAGAAACAAGTCGTACAATCCGTCAAATAGACGGATGGAAAAACAAATCAATCCATTGACAACACCCACAAATCAAAGATAATGATTGGGACTTTTACCGGAATAATCCAAGTCAAATGCCTCCATTACAGGATGGTAAAGCAAAGACCTCAGAGAACAATTTGTCAGATTTAGTAGAAACCTTAACCATAACTCCATGGTGGGTGTAGTTCTTGTTACTAGCGGATAAAGAGAGACGAGCCTTCACAAATTCAGGGCTAGAGATTAAGGAAAGCCAAGATTTCGAAACAGATCTAAATTGCAATAGGGATTTCACCGGAAGCTTTAACAAGATTTCTAGGATGAGTTCTGTAGTAAGGTTAGGCATTGGCAAGACTGAATCTTGGCTTAAATGGACGAAAAATGGGCATGATTTGTGGGTTTGCTCCGTTTTGGGTGTCGAGGGATGACTTCATCGCCTCTGGATTCCATTTGAGTTGCAGCAATTATAACTCTTGGAGTTGGAGACTAGGATTAATGTTTTTCCCTTCTTATAGTGAAAGCTCCAAGTTTGGGAAATAACAATTTTAGCACTTATGCTATTGCAGAATTGTGTTTATGATGCCTCTATTATATATTTATATCTATATCATATAATCATATATACTATACTATATTATTCTATAAGTGGGAAGCCTCAAAGGTAAAAGTTGAAAGATGAAAATAACCATCAAAAGTTGAACGAAGTTTTGCCCTTCAAGCAAGCATTATTCATCAACTCTTTCGGTGCAAAAAGTTAAATACAAATTGTAAAAAGATAAAACAATTTAGAATTTAGACACCCACTTAAATTGCTAATAAATTATTTCATTTACGAGAAGATGTGATCCGCTTATATAAGTGAATTTTAAATCAATATTATCTACAAACATTATCATTACAAAGTTTATTTTATCAAGTTTTACCTTATCTCACAATCTTTATCTATATCATATTAAAAGCACGAAGGTACTTAGAAATGTTTATTGAACTTTTTTGCCCTTCATTAAAAGACTCTATGGAGTCGTTTGGTGTGAGGTATTAGGTATAATAATCCCAGATTAAAATGTAGGATTATTTTATCCCACGTTTGGTTGGAGGTATTAGGTAGTCCTTGGATTATTTATCCCCGCCATTTTTGCCATAGTGATGGGATAACTTATCCCATATACAATGGTGGAATAACTCATTCCGAGATAATTAATCACGGGATATCTTGTTCCCAATCAAACGACCTCTACAATCTTTCGGGAACAGTCTCTCTATCTCCACGACGTCAAGTAACATTGAGTTTAAAGTTCAATACATCAGACATGCAATCAAAATAACTATTTTTGAAAATATTATCATTTCTTGAAAATAGTGCAAGAAATGAAATTGACTAACAAGATCCCCAAGCAATATGAAGCAGAATTTAACAACACTTGAGAAAAATGCAAAGAGTGTAACTCTTACAGGTTATCAGTCACACGATTGTCTTCATCAAAATTATTTCAGCCTGCGTTGTTGGTGAAATCGTGGTCTCATCGGTAAAAAGGGCAAACTAGGCTCTTAACATAGATTTGTACCTCAAGACATGGAGCTAACTTAGTAACATCTAGATATCTGATAGAGTCATCCTTTGGATTGTATTTCATGAAACGTGATCCAAACTTAAGCAAAATTTCACCTTCATTTGACATTAAAATGATTGGATAAAATATACGTCCCCTAGAATCTTCGGGAGACTTGACGGTGAACATCTTTGTCCAAGATTCTTTTACTCCATATTCCTTCATAACCCATACATCAACATGAGTCCACGCGTAATTACAAAACACAGAAAGATCACTCTCAAACACTCCTAGCTTCAAAAATCCACATCCTTTAAAACAGCAGGGCTGCTCTACCTCTGCCCATTTCTCATCCGCCAAATCCATAGAAATAATGTTCCAGTGCTTATCAAGCCAATGAAGTTTCCCATTAACAAACTTAGCAGAATCACCCAAGAGCTCCCCACCTTTATAATTTTTAACACGTTTCCAAGAATCACTCTTTAGACTATATATTTTGACCTCAACATGACAAAGACTTGCATAACTATAAATAGGGAAAATACCCACTATCTTGTAATCATCTTCGAATTCATCATATGCAAAGCCAAAAGTGAAATAAGGAACAATATGCTCCTCGTAAGGCAATTTCTTATACTTTCTAATTGATGGATTCCATATAATAAAGCAATCTAATCCATAAAATAGATTGACAGCAAGACAAATCAATCCATTGACCGAACCCACAAGGAGAAGATAAGCATTGGGATTTTTACCTGGATAATCCAAGTCAAATGCCTCAGGTACAGAATCGTAAAGTAAAGCGCTAAGTGAACAGTCCTTGACACCGCGATTAGTATTAGAAGCCTTAATTATAACTCCATGGTGGATGTAATCCTTGTTACTGGCGGATAATAAGAGATGGGTATTCACAAAATCAGGGCTAGAGATTAAGGAAAGCCAAGATTTTGAAACAGACCTGAATTGTAAGAGGGATTTCACTGGAAGCCTTAACATGATTTCTGTGATGAGTTCTTCAGGAAGATTAGGCATTGAAAAGAATGAATCTTCACTACAAATGGACTGAATTTCTGTAGATTTGCTCCGTTTTGGGAGAATTTCATCTTCATTGAATTCCATATTTGGGTTTGCATAAATATGAACTGAGTTGGGAATTTTGCTGAGGAGAAAAGAGATGACTAGGTTAGTGTTTTTTTTTTTCCTTAACCCCCCACCCCCACCCACACACACTAGATAAAATTTAGAGAGTCGATTTTTAAATATTTTAAGTTGTTAATTATTAATATAATTTATAGTATTTTTACGTAATTTTAAATATTACTATGTTACTTTCCTTGTCCCAATATATGTAGCACAAATTGAATTTCAAGAGTCAATATGTTGTTAATTATTGAGATTTACAATACTTTTTACATAGTTTTCAAATTAAATAATACATGTTACTTCTTTTGTCCCATTTTATGTGACACAAGTAGATTAATTTTATGAATCAATAGAATTTTTTATAAGCAATTGAGTTTTTTATATGTGTATTTAAAGATATTTTAAGTTGTCAATTATCATGATTTGCTGTATTTTTTATAAAAAAAATTAAATATATAAAAAATTAAAAAATAAAACAAACAAATTAAAAGGAGGGAAAAAAGACACAAAAGTAGTAGAAGTATGGAACCACACAGCATACAGATGACCGATTCCTGTGTGGTTATCCACGCTTATAGTTAAGTAGTAGATATTATATAACAATATTTATGATTTTAGCTTTATTTTTGTATGACAAGTACTGGAAACTAGATTTTTCTTTTTCGTTTCATGAATGTAAAATATTTCTACTAAATTTCTGTTGATGAGTTCTTTTTCATTTCTTTGTTTAAAAAGCATAGGATGTAATGTAGATATTGGTTACAAATTGTGATCCATTGAAATATATTCAAGCTTTAGTTCGTGTTCATCTCGGTATAAAGTCACATTTAGTAGAAAGAGTTTTAAAAATTTTCGGTGCGAATTTAAATTTAGTCGAGGGTCAACCCAAATACAGATACGAGACACCAGCAAAACAAATTGAGCATCATGCAAGCCCATTCTCGTTGCAATATGGGCAAAACTCAAATTGATGGATTCCACATAAACAAGTCATCTAATCCACTGACAGAACTACAAGCCAAGGATAATTATCACGATTTTTACTTACATAATCCAAGTCAAATGACTTAGTTACTAGATGGTAAAGTAAAACACTAAGGAGTCGTTTAGTAGGATGTATTAAATCAGATAGTCCTTGTATTAAAATTTAGTGCACCCAATACAATGTTTGATCGCATAATTCAACTCAAACACACCTAATATATGGATAACCTAATAAACCATATGTGGTTTTATCTAATATCTAGAATATCTACCCAATACAATGTTTGGTTGCACAATTCAACTCACACACCTAATAGATGGATAACCTAATACACCATATGTGCTTTCATCTAATACCTAAAATATCTTAGGGATTACTAATACCGGGTTTAATAATACTTGGATAATACGACAAAATGACTGAATTGCCCCTCAATTTCTTTATATAATCTTAAGAATTGGAAAAGAAACATCCCATTTCTCAATTAAACAAGCCTACATATTATCCAATTTTATACTTCAGTTTTACAATTGAGAAATAATGTTTCAGCCATCAAAATTTGCATCCAATTAAAAAAATCTAATTCACTAGATGCTGACATACGTAATTTGTCACATTAACATATAATTTTTTAAGCAATAGAGTGTATCTGTGCTGCAGATTTGAAACACCATTTTTTTCTCTCTCGCCTAGTGTATGGTAAGCAGTGGCTAGAAGTATTGCTTATTCTACGCGGTCCTAGACAATTATATGAGCTAGAAAATATCAATAATAATCAAGGGATATAATTGGAAAGAATTTTTTTTGTAAAGTTTTAAACCAGGTGAGAAGCAATGAACCAAACACTTGATTAAAAATAATCCCTGAATTACTAAGGAATTAAAACCCTAATTGTTTTTCACCAGAAACTCCACATTATACTAGATGCAAAAAAAGACAAAAAGTAGAACAAAGGCACTAATCATATTTTCAGAACTTTTTGGAGGGAGAGCAACTTCAACTACCCATTACAATAATATACTAAAATTACAATATACTTTACAACAACCAGTTGGTTACTTTTACAAAGCCCCACCATCCACTATGCAAAGGATGAAGGGAGTCCCCACAATCCCACAACAAAATGGTGGAAGAAGAGCAGCTAATCATAGATAACTTTGAAAAAGAAGCTCACCTCATCCGAAAATGATGCTAATTGATTGGGTGCTTTCATACGTTTACCTTTGTCCAAGGTATGATGACATCATGCCTTGTTTGACGAAACTCCAGAAAGGTAATAAAAAAAGGGCCAATGGTTGGGGATAAAAGCAAAAGTTGTGGCATCTGACATTGATTGCATTGCCACCAATTACACAGGAAAATACAAATGGATGGTAGGTAAGGATACAAAGGAGGGGGGACACAAGGCTATTAGGAGTTCTCAGAGGCACGTGCAACGAATTGAAGGTCTATGATGGGGCTGCCGCTTCAGGCTTGACCAGTGACTGGTCATCCGGTTGCTGAGTAGGATATATGAGTGCAGCAAGTGATATGGGCATGATGCAGAGTGATTTAGACTGAAGGTATTGCATGGCTGCACCGACGTCTTCCTCCATGAGCTTAGCAACCTCTCGTTCTGTGTCGACATTGGACCACTTATCCCATATATGCTGGTTGGATCTACTTTCACCACTGTCCCCCTAAGATAGAGAAAAAATAAGAAAAATTTCAACTCAAGCTATTAGACACTGTTATTAAGGTCTTGGATGTTCAATTAGTAGGCAACAGGATTCCATTCATTACCTCCACAGATTGCAATGGAATGTCAGCAACAAGTTGTGCCACTGCACTGGCTCCTCCCAGCCTACTCATGCTCAGTACCTTAAGGCAGTTTAAATGCAAACCATTTACAAGACAGATACAAGAATGAAAACCAGGAAATCTCCAAAACCAGCTAGGGACTATGATGACCAAGAAATACAATATAAACTGAACTCACAAAGGAATGGAAACTCATACCAGAACATAACAGTAACATGCTACTAAGTTGAGAGTTAATAGAGCAGGATTATCAATGATTGGCATGATAACTGTCGTTGAAGTAAGGCAATCACAAGGGACCACTAGACGAGATGTAAGTTTCTTGTTGAGGCACCAACCATCCTTCAAGAGGTTATTTATATGGTAGAACAGAGGACCTCTTTTGAGAAGGCAATGGTATAATAGAAGACTTCTAAATAAAAGTAAGAGAAATTAAAAGGCTTATCTAAAAATTATAATTAGTACAGTGATGTGAAACCAAAATAGGAAGTGTATGTAAATCAGGACCAGGGGAGTAGCTGGTAGAACAGGCCAGGAAGAGAATTAGTTTCAAATTACCCAGGGCCAGGAGATATAGAAATATACTTATTTGCAAACTGAAATTAGTATACAAGCAAAACCATTAACCTGTTCTTAATATAAAACTAATAAGACAACTATTTCTCAAGAAATCAAGCTAAAACATAGCTCAAGATACGTAACATGAATAAGATAGTTAACTCAATCACCGTTAGAGAAACCAACAATCAGAAAACCACATGATTCAAAACCACTAAACCCCCATCAAGGAAGTGTCCAACATGATGGTTAAGACAAATTAGCGAGATCTACGGGAATGGATTAATGATAATGATTCCAACAATTTCAAAGTGAGAATTAAATCATATCGAGAGGAATAATTGTGAAAGCAGGTTCATTGTACAGAACTCAGAAGCCAAGAACCTCATTTGCTCTGGGACATGGTAGGAAGAGTGAATGACTAAGCTAGGAATTAAGATCAACGTTAAAAAATGACATCTTACCTTAACTTGAAGCCTTAAGAACTTCACATAGTCCAGAATCTCCTCAAGCATTGCGGCCCTATCTGTCTGGCAAGATAAATGTAACATTTCAATACCCCAAGCTACCACATTCCTTTTAATTTCACCCTTTATATAAAGCACCCATTGATATTAGATGCTGAATAACTAAGACAAAGTCCAATTTCAAAAAGCCCAATTACTAGAATGTAAATTGAACCATCAGACACTCCACTGCAAATAAAAGCTTGCCTACAAGATGATTCATCTTATACCTGTTTTAGTTTTACATATTAGTAATTCATGGCCATGATGTGGACAACAAGTAAAATTACTATTATTTGTAAACATAAGACTTCACTTCTAGAGAGCCTGGGTATGACATTTGCGATGAGTAAAGGACAACCCTATTCACGAAAATAAAAACCAGTGGCAGGCAACTAGACCCTTGGACACACCTTATTGCAGCTGGGTACCAGTTCCTGCAAAGCCTTTATTCTTTCTGATATCCTCTCTCTTCTCAGCTGCAACAAAAAAAGAAACAGATCATTATTTAGTACTACTTGTTTCTAGAGGACTCCCACAACACCTTCCATTATACCACTTGATTAACGTTTGTCCTTATGAAACGTAGATCTTACCCTCTCAGCAATGCTATGTGGATCTGTGGCTTGTCCCCTCCGAGCTCGAACCCTAGGACGAATTGAAGGTGGGTGCGGTACAGTTACTGTTGTGCTCGTTGTTGGTGGGCCTTGAAAAGGCTGCAAGAATCCAAGAGAAATTATAAGCTAGAAAAATGCAGTAATTATCTACTCCCCTCATTGACAAAGAGGTCATGTTCACCTTAGAGAAACATAATTTAAATCATAGTTACCAAGCATGAATCATACAACTAATTAAACTTCAAATATAAAGAGATTAAACAGAATAATGGATGCAATACCAAGCACCTAAGGGTGTGGTCTGGTGATCAACGAGGTGGGAGAAGAACCATGACTCCATAAGGTCTAAGGTCTGTTAAGGCAAAAAACACCAGGTAATTTCTTCCTATATATCCAAGCCTTGGTGGGTAGAGTTACCCAACACCTGTATCGAAGGGAGATAGCAAATACCTGGTGGAATAGTCGAGGTGAGCACAAGCTGGTCTTGAACACCACCATCTTTAAAGAATAGATACATAACAGTGTTCTACCTTCTTATTATCAGATAATATGCCTCAATTAGAAAAAAAAATTACCCTTCAAGCCCATACACTTTCCATGTAGTCATACGCAAGGAGCATTAAAATTGTGTACATACAGATTCTGGACTAGTTTCAAACAGCTCACCGACTACAAGTTTGTATATGCATTTAAATTTCAGCTTCTAAACCTTTAATTATTTAAGCATAGTCTACAAAGGGCTTGACCACAAAGTTGTCTCTCATAAAACTTTGGGAAGCAAAATCCTTGAGCGGTCTAAATAATTGCAATATTTACAAGTCACAACAAAACTAACAATACACAACACACTAAACACTGAAACCTATCAAAATCTTTCTTTTTCTAAAAAAAGAATCAACACATGAAAACTGAAAGGAACTCAATTTTACATTTCCAGATATGTATATCGAAATATTATCTGTATTGGATTGGAGAATAATATTGAGCAATTCTGGAGAAATTTTTTTAGCAATAACTTTCTCAATCAAAACACACACAGTGAGTAACCTGGACATGGTGAACAGAAGGCATTGAGTGTCGAACTGCATGAGATTGCAAGTGTTCTAGACCTGCATATAAATTTCCGATATTCATTCCATCTCTTTCCTGCAAAACAAACAAAAAAATAAGTTAAATTCGTCAGTTCGCCATAACTATTGTAAAAATTGGAAAATGCCAAACGACAAAAAAAAACAAAAAAACTTACATGCTTCACTGCATAAGCACCAGCTTCGATGACGTCATCACGGCCGTTATCCAAGCTCAATCCCAACGGGAACAAAGGTTGCTGTAGGCCAGCAGCAGCGGCAGAGTTAAGATGAGATACGGCAGACGCCGAGGTAAACGACGTCGTCTCTGATGGAGTGCCAACATCAGCTACCGGCAAGCCAGAGTAGGAAGGAATAGCAAGAATTTGCTCGAGAAAATCATCGGCATAGCCCTCCGGTTGGTTTGTTGCCATGCCGGAGATTTATCCGGCGAGATTATTTTTTTCCCGGCGAGAAGAAGTTAAGGGTTTTGAGGAACTGAAATGGAATGTCTCTGTTTGGCTTTCGTGCTTTGTGGCATGCGTTTAAAAAGTGTGATGATTTTTTGATTGCTTTATTTTTTGCTGGTAGCCCCTGGAATTCATTGTAATGTTGTCTTTTGCCTATATAGGTTTTGTAAATGGGCAAATTGCTCTTTTCTTTTAACAAAAAGATTTGTTAACGTGCACGTGCATCATTAGAAATTTGGTGGATAATATAACAATAACAATATACTCAGTGAAATTTTAAGTGAGATATGGTGCATGTGCATTATTAGAAATTCAGTGGATAATATAACAATAATAATATATTCAGTGAAATTTCAAGTGAGATCTGGAGAAAATAAAGTATACACAGATCTTATAACAATTTCATGGGGATAGAAAAGTTGTTTTAGAAAGATTATCGGCTCAAGTGCATCAAATCCAAATTTTGGTGGATGATGAGTCTGTTTATTTATTCCTCTTCAAGTAAATATTAGATTTTTATTTACAGTAGCTTGAACGTCTAACCACAATATCTACGTTCTTATCACTAGATCAAAAATTTTGTGACCAAATTGCTCATTATTTTCCTTACTGATCGGGTGCTGAAAAAAACATAAGTTTACTTTGATAGATAAAGGCAGAGCTAGCTCTTTGGTTATGGATTAGGTCAAATCTAGTAGCTTTGATCTAAATTTTAAATGTGTATTAAAAAATTAATTAAATATATACAAATTATCAATTTAGAACTCGATAAATTTAAAGAAGTAGAATTAGAATAATGAATTTGGAATTCTTACTATGCCTCTATTGACATAGAAGGGACATTCCTTGTGTTACTAATTTAATATTGTGAAGTAGTAAGTATTAACCATATTTGTTACTAAGTGTGTAGTTGTGTAAATAGATTGTATTTTCCATCTTATAGTAAGGAGATTAAATTTGATAAAGAAAATATTTGAAAAACCACTCTGATTAATTTCCTAATTATAGAACATCAAGACATATTGGAAATGTTGGCTAGTTATTGTTGCTTAAAATAAGAAATTGTGTTTAATTGATGTGTGTTGTGTGTATGTACTATATGTACATTAAAAGTAAGTGTATGTAAGCCTTAAGAAACATAAATATTTTCAACTTCCTGAAATACAAATCATTTTTTGTTGAGGTAGAGTTACTCGATATTTATAATGATGAGATATAACAAGTATTTGATATAACAGTTGAAGTACGCATATGCAAATTCTATACATTATTATATACAATTGGTTCACATTCCGTAGAGTGAACCAAATGATGTAGTTGTGTTCCACGTCTTTCTCGCCTCGTCGTATGGCCTAGTCCATGAATATCACCTTGATCAAATTAAAAAAAGGAATAGTATGTATTATCATTGTTATGTAGTTTGTTTTTGTTTATATTGGCAATCCTAAAATGCAGCAAATATTTAGGCACTTCTTCTTTACTCTTTTGACTTATGGTTAATGTATCTTTCATACACAATATGATTAAGAATAAATGAGAAAAATAATCCAAGTTTGTTTGACATTTTGGTTGAAATTGGAGATGGGAGAAACTTTTAAAACTTCTCATCTAGAAGTTAGCAAACAAATTAAAGTAGAATTGTTGCATAAACGTGTTTGACTATCTAAACATCATATGCATTTGAAAATTCTTTGTTATATAGTTCTATCAATAAATGAATTTGACTACTCTCATCAACAAATCTAGGGAAGTTTTCATTATTTTTATTAGTCATTTATAGTTTTATTACATAGTTCTTCAACTAATTTTTTAAAAGACTAACTTTGACATAATTCAATTTAAAAAATTAGCTTATGAGGTGAAATTGTCCAAAATCACATTAGGAGATTAATTACTCTTTCACAACTGATGTAGAACTTCTTAACACTCCCACCCAATGCTTAGGACCAGAAATCCAAAGTAAGGATAATATAATATGGGAGTTCAACATCAATTAGATAAATCGATGAGTTTGACTCTGATACAATATTGACGTACATACACATCTCATTTAAAAGCTTAAACGATTAAAAAAGAGCACATTTCGTTTATTTAATTATGTCTTCAACAATGCTTAATCTTTGTAACTATATATATTCTGCAGTTAATAAACATTAAGTGAAGGTATACAAGAGAGATTCGTATTAGTCCACCACACAAAATAGAGCAAGTTGTAAAACAATGTCCAATCCTACATTAAACTCCCTTAATTTTGGCAAAACAATCTATGATGTTCAGACTCTTCAAATATATATTATCGGCTATGTGTTGAATTCTTCAAAAGTTATACAATTTTAAATAATCCGAACAACATAACATAAAAACAAACTCATTACAACATAATATATATTCCACTTGAACAACCTTAAACATCCTCTTATTTGAAATTGGATATTCCACAACTACTAGAAAAGATAACATAGGAGTAATATTACATATATATAGAAGCAAACTTTAAAGTAAAGTAAATACCTCAAAACACAAAAATACTACTTACTTCAAAACTTCTTTTACATAATATGCTAAATAGATATGGCCCCTATCTTGCTGTGACTTGCCTTGGAGATAGTCCTTCCTCTGAAACATCAGTAAATAGATCAATACTTTTAGACAATGCATACACAATTTCAATCATCCCTGGCCTTCTTGATGGATCTTTATTCAAACATGAAATAGCCACAGACATCACATTCACAACACTCTCCATTGTTAATTCCTCCCTTAAAAGACTTTCATCCATCCATTCTTGCAATTTCCTCACCTTCCTCTCTTCACTCCCTTCCGAAAAATCGCTAATTTTTGCCCACAAGACTTTCCCTTCATCATCGATAGCCTCCTTCCCTGACACTAGCTCGAGCAACACCACTCCGAATGAGAAAACATCCATCTTAGTGGATACAATCCCATCGGTTAGGTACTCAGGGGCGATGTACCCCTGAGTACCTACAATGTGCATTGTTATAGCATTGCACCCTGATTTAGCTAGACCAAAATTGGCAACTTTGGCTCTCATGTTGGAGTCTAGGAGAATGTTGCTACTTTTGATGTCTTTGTGGACAACTCTTGGTCTTGTATGTTCATGAATGTATAAGAGACCATTTGCAACATCAGTTGCAATTCTTAGTCTTGTTTTCCAACTCAATTTTTCAGGTTTTTCACTATGAATCCATGAATGTAGTGAACCATTTTCAACATACTCATAGACTAAGAAGCAATTTGCTTCTTTAGGGTCTATGCAAAAACCTTCTAGCTTCACTAAATTCCCATGGTTCACCTACGCAAAACAAAAAAAAAAAAAAGTACTCAGTATCATCCCACAAAGTACGATCTGAAGAGGGTACGTAGAGTATACACAAATCTTATCACTACCTTAGAGGTAGAAAAACTGTTTCCAATAGAATAGTACATAAATAATACATGATTAAAAAAAGTTATTAATTTATTCGGACCAATATCTAATATCGTAGCGACGCCCTAATTATAGTAACGGTTGCAAAATAGGACTTGATGACGTTTTCTTTATTTAATAGGACAACTAATAAATCTAGTCAAAATAGTACAGCCAAAATGAGGTCACAGACAAGAAATTTCATTTAGGAAGAAAATTTATTTTGAACTTTGTCTTAATATATAATAAATTATTAATAAAAGATGCTCTTTTCTAAGGCAAAAAAAATAAAATTGTTTCTAGACATCTTGTTAATTTTTAATATCCCAATTCTTATCACAACAACATATATCTTGTGAAAATCTTATAAATAAGGTATAAGAAGGATAATATATAGAAAAATTATTTTTGATATATGCTCGACTCAAGTGACACATATGGTACCTTAGGGACAAAAATAAAAAAGGAAAACAAAAAGTGAATAATTGAGAAACCAAAAGAGAAGGAGTATTTAATGAAAAGATAGACATCAGAGGACAAATAAATTGAGTATTAAATGATGTTGATTAGCTTAAATTATAAATTATCAAATCCCAACAGGCATAATGGTCCACTTAAATATTTAAATAAAGTACTAATGTCTCAAGAATACGACAGGTCACTAGACCTAATAATTTAAATTATTAAACATATATTTTTAATTAAATACTTAATCTGATCCATTGGAGTAAAAACAATTCTGCAGTGGAATTTAACATTACTAAAATATCAATTGAGAAAATGACAAAAATGGCCTCTAAGGTTGGAGAACATGTTCAAAATAGTTCCTTAAATATGTAATTAACAATTTTAATTTTTTACATTTATCAAAAGTTAATATTTTTAATCTTCATCAAATACTTAATAATTTATGTTTATTAAATTTGACGAAAATAATAATTTTTTTAATCATAAACACTAAAAAGATCTTATCAAAATCTAAAATATGCAACAAAAAACATTGCATATAGACACTTCATACATCAAAAAACCTACACCAAATTATAGAAACAAATCAAAACTAATCAAGCTACAAAAATAATACCTCTAATTGTGAATTCCCTCATTTCCCTTTTTCTTTTTTCATAATCCCATCAAATCTAACAAATAAATTCAATAAATATTTTATGAAAAATTAAAGATATTAATTTTTGACAAACTTAAAAGATGGAAACTATCAAATAGTACATACTTAAAAACTATTATGAATCAACCCTCCACATATATGGACCATGTTTTTTTCCCTTTTTACTCGGTGTTCGATATCCACTATAAAGTTTGACTAAATTTGAATTCATGTCAGAATACACGCTTCCGAACCAAAATAACTCTATACCTAAGAGACTCAAATTCAAAACCTCTAATTACTAGAACATTTTATCATTTTCTCAAGCATCAATTAGTACACAAAACCAAATTCTTGATAACATACCAAACATATAGAAAAATTCCCTATGAAGAGTAAATCACTACTTAACAGAGACCGGCTTCGTATTCAGATGACTCAAATTCAAAAACTCTAATTAAGAACGAACTACTTACCCAGGTTGGTCCATGTTTATCATTTTCTCAATATCAATTAGTCCACAAAAGCAATTCTTGAAAATATACCAAAAGTATAGAAAATTGAGTAAAAATGTTACCTTTTGCAGTATTTTGAGTTCTTCACGAGCATTCCACTTCATTTTCTTGATTGCAAACACTTCACCATCAATTGTTCCTTTATATACAGATCCTTGTATCAAACACCCTTCATCAAATCCATCTGTTGCTTCCCAAATTTGTTCCATTTTATACATTTTATACTTATCCAAACACTCAGATACATCAGCCAACAAATTCACTTCAACATCTTTATCAACAAAAGACCCCTTTTTTGATCCAAGATACAAACTTTTTTGTCTTTCTACATCACTATACCCTTCTTTCTTCACTGTTCTCTCTCTATAAAACAAACCAAGAACCAAAATCAACAAAACCCCACAAATCCCTAAACCAATTGCTAACCCTAAAACAGTCCCTTTTCTGTCATTTTCTTGATTTACTGGTGCAGGGAGTGGGGGTGGGGGTGGGGGTGGGGTGTTTGATGATGTTGGCTGTGTAAGATTAGGTAGATTAGAAAGAGGGATGAAAAGGGTATCAAGAATCTTGGTGTTATTTCCATTAATTTGTGTTATAGATTGTGGGGTTACCCCGAATCTTGAGGCGATAGAAGAAATGTTATCATTAGGTTGAAAAACATAACTTATGAGTAGTCTTGGTAGATTTTGCGAAGATGTTGTGTTTGGACATTTGCAAAAAATTGGGAATTTTATGGATTGACCTATGTCAATGTTTTCAGGTACGACGGTAGGATTAACAGCCTCAACAGATTGATAAGTAGTAAGATTTTGATATTTGGATGTTGATATACCATACATAGTGTCACCTGATTTGAAAGTGTAGTTAAAGCCAGCATAAGATATGCTACCAAAAGTTGTGTTGATGTTGTTACAAGAACATGTGATGGGGATAAAAAGGAGTTGATCATTTACAAGAGTTGTGTTTGGGTTGGAAATATTACTTGGGTTTGCTATCATGAGTCTACTTACTGAAAAAAGATCACCAATTGAGGCTAAATCAAGAAACTCTGGTGCTCTAGCTCTGTATAACACGTAAGTTTGACATGGATTGAATTGGTTAGGATTACAAGTATATCCTGTTATGCTTGGTGGCTCTTGTGCATAACATATTATGTTTTGGTTGAATATGAATGATAAGAAGAAGAGAAGTGTAAAAATAAATATTGGTTTTGTTATCATTTTCTTGGTTTTGGTTTTTGTTGAAGGAGAGATGTGTGTGTACATAATATGATGGAGTTATAAGAGGTTTATATACCAAAGTTCTTGGTTTTTGACCATTTAATGAGTGATGTGGATTTCTTGCATTATTTGATTGGTTGTTGTTATTTATTTTCTCATATGGTATTGTCTTTAACATTAAAGGAAGATGGATTTTTTTTCAATTTGATGGTCCCACCTAGAGGAGTTTTTGGTCAACCATATTATAGAAAATACTCATGTTTATATTTGTTGTTTTTCTCCAGGATGTTTTCACATGTTTGGACTAGCTATTTCTGAGATACATCTTTTTCCAAGGTATATTAAACTATTGCAAGAATTAGGGAAAATACTTTTCATTCAGGGTCGCTTGGTAGTTAGTTTGGGGTTGAGTTATGCATGTATCAGATTCTGAATAAGTAATACCATGTTTGGTAGCTGATTTAGGAGGTAAGTTATTCATTATAAAATCAATATGGTGTTTGATTTGCAATTTAGAAAACTGCATAACTAATACGTGTAATTTTAAAGAATTGGCACAAGTGCAACATCATTTTTGAAGAATCCGAGCAAATTAACTATAAAAACAAGTTCATTACAAGAATCTTATGTGGTACTAATATATATTCCACTGGAACAACCTTAAACATGCTTTTATTCGAAATTGGATTTACCACTACTACTATAAAAGATAATATAAGAGTAATATTACACATACATAGAAGCAAACTGTAAAGTAAAGTAAAAAAACCTCAAAACACAAAATGCCACTACACTTCAAAACAACTTTACATAATTTGCTAGTACTATTATGTAGTCTATCTTGCTGTGACTTGCCTTGGAGATAGTCCTTCCTCTGAAACATCAGAAAGTAGATCAATACTTTTAGATAAGGCATACACAATTTCAATCATGCCTGGCCTTCTTGAAGGATCTTTGTTCAAACATGAAATAGCCACAGACATCACATTCACTACACTTTCCATTGTTAATTCTTCCCTCAAAAGACTTTCATCCATCCATTCTTGCAATTTCCTCACCTTCCTCTCTTCACTCCCTTCCGAAAAATTGCTAATTTTTGCCCACAAGACTTTCCCTTCATCGTCGATAGCCTCCTTCCCTGACACTAGCTCGAGCAACACAACTCCGAATGAGAAAACATCCATTTTAGTGGATACAATCCCATCGGTGAGGTACTCAGGGGAGATGTACCCCTGAGTACCCACAATGTGCATTGTTATTGCATTGCAACCTGATTTAGCTAGACCAAAATTGGCAACTTTGGCTCTCATGTTGGAGTCTAGGAGAATGTTGCTACTTTTGATGTCTTTGTGGACAACTCTTGGCCTTGTATGTTCATGAATGTATAAGAGACCATTTGAAACATCAGTGGCAATTCTTAGTCTTGTTTTCCAGCTCAATTTCTCAGGTTTTTCACCATGAAGCCAAGAATGTAGTGAACCATTTTCAACATACTCATAGACTAAGTAGCAATTTACTTCTTTAGGGTCTATGCAAAAACCTTCTAGCTTCACCAAATTCCCATGGTTCACCTACACAAACAAAAAATGGTGAAAAGAATGACATATATTCTATCGAGTAACAATTAACTTTAAAATGTTCATGCTATCGTTAATAAAATGATTTTTACGTCACATAAATTGAGACGAGGGAGAGTAGTACACAAAAGCAATTCTTGAGTGGATAGCTATATGTATAGAATTTTACGTAAAGCTTTTTTTTTTTACCTTTTGCAGGATTTTGAGTTCTTCACGGGCATTCCATTTCATTTTCTTGATTGCAAACACTTCTCCATCGATTGTTCCTTTATACACAGACCCTTGAATCAAACACCCTTCATCAAATCCATTTGTTGCTTCCCAAAGTTGTTCCATTTTATACATTTTATACTTATCCAAACACTCTGATAAATCAGCCATCAAATTCACTTCAACATCTTTATCAACAAGAGACCCCTTTTTTGATCCAAGATACAAACTTTTTTGTCTTTCTACATCGCTATACTTTTCTTTCTTTACTGTTTTCTCCTTGTAAAACAAACCAAGAACCAAAATCAACAGCAGCCCACAAACCCCTAAACCAATTGCTAACCCTATGACAGTCCCTTTTCTGGCATTTTCTTGAATTACTGGTGCTGGGGGTGGGGGTGGAGGTGGGGGTGGGGTGTTTGAAGATGCTGGCTGTGTAAGATTAGGCAGATTAGAAAGAGGAATGAAAAGGGTATCAAGAATCTTGATATTATTTCCATTAATTTGTGTTATGGATTGTGGGGTTATCCCGAATCTTGATGCGATAGAAGAAATGTTATCAGAAGGTTGAAAAACATAACTTATGAGTAGTCTTGGTTGATTTTGTGTCGTGTTTGGACACTTGCAAAAAATTGGGAATTTTATGGTCTGGCCTACAGCAATGTTGGTTGCTACAACTGTGGGATTAACAGCCTCAACAGATTGGTAAGTAGTAAGATTTTGGTATTTGTATATTGACATATCATACATAGTGTCACCTGCTTTGAAACTGTAGTTTAAGCCAGCATAAGATATACTACCAAAAGTTGTGTTGATGTTATTGCAAGAACATGTGATGGGGACAAAAAGGGATTGATCATTAACAAGAGTTGTGTTTGGGTTGGAAATATTACTTGGGTTTGCAATCATTAGCCTACTTACTGAAAAAAGATCACCAATTGAGGCTAAATCAAGAAACTGTGGTCCTCTAGCTCTGTATAACACATAAGTTTGACATGGATTGAATTGGTTGGGATTACAAGTATATCCTGTTATGCTTGGTGGCTCTTGTGCATAACATATGTTTTGGTTGAATATGAATGATAAGAAGAGAAGAAGTGGAAAACCAAATATTGGTTTTGTTATCATTTTTTTGGCTTTGTTTTTTGTTGAAGGAGAGATGTGTGTTTGTATAAAATATGATGGAGTTATATGAAGTTTATATACCAAAGTTCTTGCTGTTTTTTTTCATATTTATAGTCTTGGTTTTGACCAGTTAATGAGTAATGGGGATTATTTTTTTCATTTGATTGGTTGTTGTTGTTTAATTTCTCATATTGATGTTGTGTTGAACATTAAGGGTTGTTTGGTAGAGTGTATTAGAAAAAATAATGCATGCATTAGCTCTGTGTATTAGTAATATCTTGTTTGATACACTTTTTCATGTTATGTATACACTCTATTGTGTATTAAGGTATGTATTACTAATACCATGAATTTCTATGTATCAGTAATGCAAGAGTTTTTATAATGCATGCATTAACATGGTTGAAGGCATCATTTTCCCTCAATATTTTTTTTTACATTTTTTCCACCATAAATTGTAAATGGTATTTTTGTAAATAAATATTTATATACCATGCTACTTTTAATACACTAAATCAAACAATGCATAAGAAATAATTTATGTATAATTAATCTATGTATTATTAATTTAAGCATTATTAATACATTCTATCGAACGAAGACGTAGGTTTTCCAATTTGATGGTCCCACCTAGAAGAGTTTTTAGTCAACCATATTGTAGAAAATATTCATGTTTATATTTGTTGTTTTTCTGCAAGATGTTTTCACATGTTTGGACTACTAGCTAATTCTGAGATACATCTTTTTCCAAGGTATATAAAACTATTGCAATAATTAGGGAAAATATTTTTCATTCAGAGTGGTTTGGCAGTAGGTTTGGGGTTAAGTCACGTAGATATTAAATTCTGCATAAGTAATATCATATTTGGTGGCTGGTTATGAGATTAATTATGTATAATACTAATACGGTGATTGATTTATAATTTAGAAATTCGCATAACTAAGACACATATAAGTTACAAAAGAATTTATATATTACTTTATGCAAAATAGAAGATAAATAAACTAATACATAATATTAATTATGAGAAAATCTATGTATTATTTTATACATGATAGAATATATAAATAACTAAATCCTGCAAATTAATAGCCAATATTAAGCCAAACTTTATTTTCCAAATCAAACGTCGACTTTGGTCTAAAATCCTAATAGCCAAATTCCACTTTGGATTTATTTAGGAAGACCAAGACTTATAAACTTGATTATGGAGGCCAATGGGGCCTTTGAGGAGTATTGGAGAGGTCATTTAAAAGGACTTTTGCCATCAAAATAGTGACATAAATATTTGATATTATCTGACACTACTTCGTATTTTATTTTTTTAAGTATGCATATAATATTTAAAAAAATTATTCATCTCATAAACTTGACAAAATAAGTGATAAATTCGAACATAAAGCCTTAATATTATCAAAGTCTTAATTTTAAAATTTAAAGAGGAATTTAGGATTTGAGAGTTTCAAATATAATAAAATTTGAATAAAAGATGACACTTCTTGTCAGTCTCTAAATCACTGCTGTCTTTGTGAAAGTGATCTTTGACCAAGTCCATTTGACCAAGTCATACAATATTCAAGAGTTAAAAAATCAACAACAATGATAACTAATTCAGTGTAATTTCACAAATGCGATTTGAAAAAGATAAAATATGTGTAGCCTTATCCTAATTTTATGGGACAGAATGGTTATTTTCAACAATTTTTTTTTTAATTCAGACTTGAAACCGACAATCTAAGCGAGCGTAACGTGATGAAATTAACACAATTGGACATTAAAATATATGTTGTTATTGTTGAGCATGCAAACTAATTTCTACAAGTGAAGTTGAAAAGAAAAGAAAAATACGCACATATAAGATGTAAGATTCTCTTAATAATGTGAGACTTTTTAGAAAAACCTGCAGATTTGGTTCAAAACTAATAATATTGATCCAACAACTCGTATTAAAGGTAATGATTCGATGACACGATTGAGTGACATACAATTAATCTTCAAATTGGCCCATAAATGATGAAGACCAGGACTTTTAAACTTGACTATATATGGAAGCCAATTGGGTCCTTTGGAGAGTATTGGAGGGGTCATTAAAAGGACTTTTGCCATCAAATTGTGACACATAAATGCTTGGTATTATTTGACACCGCTTCGTATTTTTTTTATTTCTTATATATTTTCATAATATTTGAAATTTCAATCTTCTCGAAAGTTTGGCTAAACAAGCTAGTATTAGATAAAAAATAAAGCCTTGAAACACCCGTCTTATACCTAAATTTTAAAGGTTGATCCAACATTATGAAGTTTATTCTATGTACATATTTAATGGATTTCTCAACGATATACATGTTTTGAGTCAAAATTGTTGAATTTTACTGAACCACCGACTTCGCGCATGAAAAATCCACTTATAAGCTAAATTGTGATGACAAAAAGATAACACTTCTTGCAAAATAATTTTGCATACACCTATGTTATTCACTGTTGTCTTTGTGAAAGTGATCTTTGACTAAGTCCATTTGAACAAGTCGTACCTTATCTTGTTTTAGTCAAGAGTTAAAAATTAGAAGCACTAATTAAATTTTGAGGTTAGTTGAACCTCAAAATTTTAATTTTTGCTCCAATCAAAGCTTCAATTTGTGTATTTGTTACCTTTAATTACTATGATTGATAACTTCACAAGTCATGAAAAAAGTCATCATTTCTATTGCACCCTCACCAAACTATCTGTTTTCACCTCTTTTACCAAGTCCCAATTTTATTAGTAATTGTAATTTTTCCCATATCAAATTCTTCTTAAGTCCAACTTAACTTCAAACTCGTATGTTTGAAGTTTGCAGTTTGAAATTTGAAATTTCAATCTTGTAAATTTTAAGATATTATTTTTTTACTATGTCATAGATAGCGGTTATCCAAGCGTCCTGTGTGTACTTTCTTTCTTTAAGTATCCTTAACAAAGGCGAATTCAGAATTTCTAAGTGCCAAGTAATGCAACATCCACTGCTCTTTTGTGACCATGTGTTAAAACTTAATATAAATAGTACTTACATCTTTTGAGAAATGATTAACTATTACTCTGTCCTAGTTTATATATGATTCACTTTTTTTTTTAGCCCGTCCGAAAAGAACGACTAATTTTATATTAAGTAACAACTTGATTTTAAAATATCCATTTTATCCTTACTGAAATGATTTGCAGTCACACAAACATTTATCACTTATTTTAGACCACAAATTTCAAAATTCTTTTTTTCTTTTCTTAAACTTTGTATTATATCAAACTAACTCATACAAAATGGGATGGGAAGAGTAGCACATAGAGCTAATGCAGTAGGAGTATTTACACCTACTTACAACAAGCAATATCAGAACATTCATAAAAAAAATAGAAAACAAAAAACTAAGTAACCAAATCATGTTAGTTATCACTTATCATGCAATCAAACTTTCCAACTCTTAAGTTGCTTCTAAAAGTAACTTTAAACAACCTATGCACTTCTTGATTTATAGAACTCTCATACCAGTAGCGGAATCAAGATTTTCATTAAGGAAATTCAAAATATAAAGAACTGAGAAAGGGATTCGACATATACAAATAAGAAATAATATAACTTTAACCTTATATATACAGTGTAATTCTTCAGCAAGGACGTTCATTAGAGTATTTTTTCATCTCTATGTAGTTAAGAAACATATACTACAGCCATGGATCAACACCAGAACATATGCATCCTCGAGTAATCGATGAAATCCAATGATCATTACGCGATTCTGTCTTTACTCTAGTTCCTAACTTACAGCATTAACAATATATGAAAAAATCGAATATATACCTTAATGATTCAGAACATATGAATTCGTTATTCATTTTTATTTCTATCGTTTCATGATATCGTCCTTCTTAACAGTAAAATCCCATAAATCGCCATATTTCTCGTTGAATTCCCAAATGTCCATTGTGTTATAATCTGATATTAACTTATCTCGCGCGCCTCTCTCCATGTTATATATCTGAGGCTCGAAATTGTGTGCTTCACTTGGTTTGTCCATCTCAATAATACAGAACACAATTGTAAAAACAGCTGCTCCAATGTACAAATACTCCCCCTGCGTTGTCAAGAAGTGAAAATACATGACTTTAGTTGCTGGAAATGGGCGTTTTTAAGCCTCGAAATATGTGTAATATAGTAGAGATATCATCATGAACTTACAGGAACATTGAAGTACATTCCTGCAACAATTGCTGGAGGAAATAGCCATGAAATAATACCTATTGTCGAACACCAGAAAATAAGTTAACTTAAGTAAATAACTAAATAAGCACTTAAGGTGTGACCTAGTGGCCAATGAAGTGGTATAGAGTCATGAGGTCTCATCAGGTTCAATTCTCAGCGGAGAGGAAAAAAAAACACTAGCTGATTCTTTCAGTCTGTCCTATCTTTTGTGGATGGATAGAGTTTTTTTTTTTTGGTTTTCCACCTGGTATCCAAAATTCATATTGGAGCCCCGACTAAATTCAGATCGCGCACTGCAGGGCCCATTCGGGGGGTGGTGCTACCAATAAGATTTTCTCCATACACAGGGCTTGAACCCGAGACCTCTGGTTAAGGGTGAAACACTCCCACCGGTGCACCACAACCCATGTTGGTGGATGGATAGAGTTAGCTGATACTTGTTGTTGATGGAAAGTATCTCGTGGAATTAGTCGAAGTGCGAAAAGTAAATAACTAAATAAACAGATGTTAATGATCATGTGATTATGGTAATTTGTTACATACCTTGAAATCCTGTTGGGGGTGCAATAGCAGCATAATCTTCTGCTATGGATCCCCAAAATGATACTGAAAATGCAAGTGAAATATAATTAAGGATACTTTTAAGTATAAATCCATTTACCTATTTTTGTAAAAATAGCTACTCAAATATTGTGTTTTTCGAAGAATTTGTACACGTGGAGTTCACCAATTTCACGTTGGACAAATATGAAATGATTTACGAAACGAAAAGTCGAACAAAGACTAATTTGATCGAATTTATATAATACATTGGATAAATTTAGACATTTTTCCAAATTAAAATTGCAAATTAAAAAGAGAAAAAAAAACACATCTATTGTTATGTACCTTTTTTATCTTCACTCTCAAAGTACGTATGATGATCATCGTATTTTCCAAACACATAATCTTCCTGCAACAAATCAAAAAAAAAAAAAAAAACTTTGTTAACATGCCTATGTCTTGAACTAGTGGTCGATAATATTAGTAGATGATTTCTTCTTATCCGTAAAAATTTCGGTGGAAAAAATTATTGACATAATACATAAATATTTCCTTCAATTTGGTTTCAGCTGACATTTATGCTTTTACTTTAGGTGTGCACAAGTAGACACTTAAACTTATATAAAATTGAATAAAAATACATTTGTCTTACATGACGTCCTACATGACAATTTTGTGTCCTACGTGGCGTTTTATGTGTGTTATGCCACGTAGGACGTGTCTACTTGTGTTCACCCAAAATTGGAGGGCATACATGTCAGCTAAAACCAAGTTAAAAGGGCATTATGTATTATACCAAAATTATTCGATATCTATGTTAATGGAAGGTAGAAAACTGACTCGAACATCACGATTATTCAAAAACAACGAAGAAAAGAAACATTACAATGTCGATGCCATTAGTTCTCCATCGATCAACAGGATCTTCATTAATATCTGGTTCTATCTCTGTTAGCCCTGCATACAATCTTGTTGATGATCTAAATTCACTACATTTTGTACCAATTTTCGAGGAAATCGAACACGGATTTCCTCGAAAAAGAACACTACATTTTGTTGAGAGTACTGAATTGGGAACTGGAATTGTGGAGAGTAGTGAAAGTGTTAAAGAATTCTCCATTGTTGTTGAGTTGTGTTGCTCTGTTCTTGCTTGTTTACTCTCTGTTTTCTAACTTTATTATCCATATATTTTGAATGGTTAAGGCTATACGTGGATAAGGCTATATATTATGGTTTTATATTTATTAATATCTTTTTAGGCTCTTATTGTGTTACTACGAGATCTGACATCTATGTCCTCCAACTTTAAATGTGTAAAAATAGGCGCTTAAACTTGTATAAAGTTGAATAAACAGATACAGACGTACTGCGTGGCATAATACACGTAGGACGCTATGTAGGATGCAAATTGTCATGTAGGATGTCACATAGGACGTGTCTATTTGTTCAATTATATACATGTTTATGTGTCTACTTGTATATACCCAAAATTGAAAGACGTAAATGTCAGTTAAAGAAAAGTTAGAGCATTTTTGTTGTAATATTTCATCTATATTTATAGCAGACTATGATAAGTAAAAAATAATTTATTTATATGCAGAAATTTGAATTTAGAGTTGATTCTTAGAAATTAAAAGTAAATATTTTTTTATGGATTAATTCGTTTAATTCACATATTTATTTTTTCAACTTAATTCATTTCAATTCATAAAAAAAATTAGGTTGATATGTAACCTAAATTGATTAATGAGAATTTTTGTCAATTTTTTTTAAGAAAATGTTTTCTTAGTATATTTGTTATACAATATAGCCATAAATAAAGAAAAATATAGTTTTTAGGTACTAAAATTTTATTTTATATAAAAGAAAAGAACACAAAGCAATCAAAACTCAATAAAAATTGGATGTGTTGGATTATGATCCATGTTTTAGCCCATTTCAGGGGAAATAACTTATGGCTAGATGAGACATGTTTGGGGCTACTCCTTGCCAGTGGCGAAGCTAGAAATTTTATGAAGGGTGTTCAAGAATTACATTAACTAAAAAAATGACGAATGAGTGTACTTAAAATTTTAAAATCAAACTACGTAATATTAATAATTAAATTTTTTTTATGAACAAATGTAAAAAAAAAAATTAAGTTAAACTACATCATACTTAGTTTTAATGTGTATATTTAGTTTAATATAACGTGACCGGATAGAAGAAAGAAAAAAGAAGAAAATTCAACTTAGAATGATATCATTTCTATGCTTCAAGCGACGACGACAATAACAACGAGACATGTAAAATAAAGAGTACAATCAAACAAGTTTTTCTTAAAAAGAATTCTATATGGAGCCTTTTTTGCTTTTAGTTATTTTATATAAAATTTCAGGGTTGTTTATTAACTTAAATTAAATAAAAAAAATAAGTTTTTTTTTTAAAAAAAAAAAGTCAAAGTCAAATCAATTAAAATTCTGATTGGCTTCTAATTTTTTAATTTTTTTCTTAAATTTTTAAGTTGTATCTAATTAAGGATTATTTTATCAAATAATATTAATTTTTAATTATTTCTAATAATAGACTTATTAACAATTATTTAGATTTAGAAAGTAACTAAAAAAAGCTCTTTTTAAAATGGCATAAAGGACAAATGTTGTTGGTGAGGATCAAACTTGCGTTCCCCACTCCCCCTGCGCGCTACTTTTTCAGCCCCAAGAACCACTGGCCTACACATGCTTAATGGGCTTAGGGTGTCCAAAATATATTAAATAGTCATTTAGGGTATCATTTTACTTATATATACGATATAATTTTCCGACGAAGGGTGTCACTGTAGCTCCGCCCCTGCTCCTTGCAACCATATTATATCGATTTTTTCAAAATAGAATAATATTTTTACTGAATGGAAACTAAATAGTTAAAAAGGTTATCACAAATTAACTCTATGCTGTGACAAGTTAATGCTTTAAAAGCGATTCAGTTCAGGGGAGGAGGGGGGAATTAACTCATTTTGGCTTGCATAGCATTCATCATGTGCACGAGGCTACTCCCTAGAACCCTCAATAAAAGACAATCATTTTGACTTGCAAGCTTATTCATCATGTGCGCGAGGCTACTCCCTAAAACCCTCAACATAAGACAATTCAATATAAGGAGGAAAAAAATTCAGAACCAAAAGACAATTCGATATAAGGAGGAAAAAAATTCTCTTCTGAATCAAAGAAGAACATATTATCTTTCACGTAAGACAAAGAAGTGAGATAAGAAAAAAAATCGACGAGAAGGAGGAAGAAAATTTCTTTCACTACTATAAAACGAAAAATTAGTATGTTATAATCTTTTTTAGAATTCCAGTATAATGTGTTCCCACTTTTAATAAAGTATCACTATACTCTAGATAAGGCTTCTCGACCCATAATGTTCATATGTATATTAACCTATTACAATTTTTAAACTATTCATAGTCGTCTATTTAAATGAGATTTTTCAAAATGCTTGGATTGATATACAACTAACCACCCTCCGTCTTTCGTCCTCAAATATCTTTGATGTCAATCTTTTGGCTAAAGAATATCTTTATTTCTAAATGTCTACACTCATAAGGTGGATGAAGGGTAATATTATATTTTAAGGGCATTTTAAACTCTTATCCGTTAAAATAATTTGAAATTACTTAATATATGGGTTCATGATTTGCTTGATATTGGATTCCATAGTAAATTAAAAACAAAAAAAAATTAGTCCTCTGCTCTCTACACTCACCCCCCCCCCCCCTCTCTCTTCCATTGATTTTTTTCTTTTTGTATCTTGTCCACCATTTTAAAATTTTAGTGTATTTTCAACTGATGACAAAACAAGGGAGAAAAAAGAAGAAAAATATCGACAACATTCATATAGAAATAGTTAGTTCAATAGAAGACTATTTAATTATTAAGCAACTATATATGTACGTATATTGCATTTTCTTTTGTGTGTACCTAAAATTCAATACAAAAGAAAGAAATTAACCTTTTCTCCTATCTCACCCACCCCACCATGATAATAAAACAAATTAAAAGAACATGAACATGTAAATTGATCATTTCAAGTTTGAGTTCATCATATCTCAATCAATAATAAGAGATTAAACAAAAGTAAAGAGGGAATGAACAAGACAATTTGAATAATTGATAGAAACTTTTATATTAAAATATATATAGTCTTTTTTAGATGGACAATCAGATAGGACGAGTATGAACTTTAGTTGGATCCCAGTTATGAGTTGAGTTATAATAAATTGGGGATTGATTTAAAATAAGTCAATAGGAAGATATCATGAAATAATATTTTTAAAAAATATTATTTTTAAGTGTATTGAGTAAAAATATGAATCATATGTGGTTTCTATTATTTATTAGAGAAGGAATTAAATTTAGACCAAACAAATTAGTCAACATAACAAATAAATATTTAATGAATTGACTTTAGGAGTGCTGTAAATAATAGGGGCAAATATGAGTGAAAGGGTTAATATTGAAAATATTTTTAAGCCAAAAAGTTGATGTCAGGTGTATCTGGCCCGAAAGGTGATTGAATGGTAGTTTTGTACCAATTCATTAACAAACAATAATAATAATATATTTAGTCAATAATAACGTATTTAATGTAACTCAATTTTAGAAATCTCATTAATTACAAAAAGAAAAAATTGATTTGAAATTATCCAAAATTAAAATAGGCAAATTGAAGTTATAACCAACTTATTTTTGTTATAAATACATTAATAGCTAAGATTTTGTCAACCTTTTTTCCCTATAAATACATGGCTAAGATAACAATTAAGTAACAAAGAGATATCAATAAAAAAATTCATATAATTATTTTAGTGCAACCAAAATTAGTACTTGGAAAAGAGAATGGATAAGGCAACATTCCTAAAGGTTTTCTTGGTGTCTTTTTTGCTTATTTTGCTAGGTATAATTACCAATCAATTTTAATCTCATTTTATTTAATTTTATTATGATAACTCAATTTTTTTTTCTTCATTATAACTTACTCAATAATGTTAATGGTGTTATTAGGACAAGGAAGCAATGGGGGGCTTGTGTGCAATGAAGATGGAGACTGTGATCACCAATTGATATGCAACGTTGGGAAACCATTATGTAACATAAAGACTCGTACTTGCTATTGTCCACCGGGTCGTCTCGACAAGATTGGAGGCCTAAATCCAAATTTTATAAAGAAACTTTAGTGAAATCCGAAGAGGTTAAGATATATGTAGGCTTTATTATATAAGAATGTAAGCAATGCAAAATTTAATGAAAATATATAATATAAAGTTTTAAAGATTCGAGAAGTTGATATAACTTGCTACGCTGGATTTTTGATTAGTTGATATAATGGTATTGAAATAATGTTGACTTGTTGGAGTGTTGAAAATTTGAAAAAGACATCAAAAAGAAAATTCGATTTTTTGTAAACAAAAAACAATAGATTTTGCTACAGAAAATTTGACCGTCTTAGAGGCTTCAAAATATTCAATAATTATAAGAGACTTTGATATATTACAATAATTCTCATATTAAACCTCACATTAACTGAATACAAATTAGCAAACACCTTACCTACCGGAAACAAGATAATTTGAATAATTAATACAAAATTTTATATTAAATTATATAGTTTTTTGTTAGATGGACATTCAGATAAGAATAGTATGAATTTTAGTTGGATCCCTTATTATGAGTTGAGTTATAATAATTTGGGGATTGATTTAAAATAGGTCAATAGAAAGATATCATTAAATAATATTTTTTTAAATATTACTCCCTATGTCCTTATTTACTTGTCCATTTTTGACTTGACATACTTATTAAGAAAATAATAATTGACATAATGAGTTTACCATTTGCCTCATATTAATTGATAGAAATCCAAAATCAATTTACTCATTAAAGAGGTTCTACCTTTTTCAAAAACATTAACTCTCTAAATAAATTGAGGATATAATAGGTAAAAAATATTATTTTTTCTTGATTTGTCAAAAATGACAAGTAAAAAGTCAAAATTGGACACGTAAAAAGGGACAATGAGAGTATTTTCAAGTGTATTGGGTAAGAATATGAATAATATGTGGTTTTATTATTTATTTGAGAAGGATTTAAATTTGGACCAAACAAATTAGTCAACATAACAAACAAATATTTAATGAATTTATTTTGGGGGAGCTGTTAATAACAAGGGCAAATATGAGCCAAAGGGTTAATATTAAAGATATACTTGAACCAAAAGGTTTGCATCAGGTGTATCTAGCCCGAAAGGAGGATGAATGGTAGTTTTGTACCAATTCAAATAGTTAAATGACATTTTAGACTTTTCTCCATTAATTATAACAAACAATAATAATAGTATATATAGTCAATAATAACATATCCCGTGACCCGTGTAAACCAATCTTAGAAATCTAATTAATTACTCCCTCCGATCCAATTTATGTGGTATTTTTCGGATTTCAAGATTCAAACAAGTCTATCTTTGATCGTAACTTTTTTATTTATCTTTAATTATTTTGAATTGTCAATCACTGTGACTTATAGTACGTTTTACGTAGTTTACAAATATATAAGTTTCATTTCAGAAATATTAAAAATTCCACGCGTAAATTTTCGGTCAAACTTAAACTGTTTGAGTTTCGAAAAATGAAAAGTGTTACGTAAATTGAAACAGAGGGAGTACAAAATAAAAAAAAACTGGATCTGAAATTATCCAAAAAATAAAATTGCAAATTAAAGTTATAACTAACTTATCCAAATAGCTAGATTTTAGTTAACCTTGGTCAACTTTTTTCCCCTATAAATACATTGCTAAGATAACAATTAAGTTACAAAGAGATATCAATCAAAAAATTCATATAATTATTTTAGTGCAACCAAAATTAGTATTTAGAAGAGAGAATGAATAAGGCAACATTCCTAAAGGTTTTCTTGGTACCCTTTTTGCTTATTTTGCTAGGTATAATTAAGTACTAAGCCAATTCTCTTCAATTTTAATCTCTTTTTATTTAATTTAATTATAATAACTCTAGTTTTTTTTTTTTAATGACTTATTCAATAATATAATGTTAATGGTGTTATTAGGACAAGGAAGCAATGGGGGGCTTGTGTGCGATGTGGATGAAGACTGTGATCACGAATTGATATGTAACGTTGGGAAACCATTATGTAAACAAAAGACTCGTACTTGCAATAGTCCACCGGGTCGTCTCGATAAGATCGGAGGCCTAAATTCAAATTTTATAAAGAAACCTTAGTGAAATCCGAAGATGTTAAGATATATGTAGGCCTTATTATATAAGAGGTAAGCAATGCAAAATTTAATGAAAATATATCTAATACAAACAATATAGTTGCATATACAAATATCGTCTCACTGTGTCCTGCTAGGGCATTATTGTAACTTTTTCTATAAATAAACTCGATATATATGAAAATGCGGTTTTAATTTGTGGTTATTATTTCTCCATCAACAAGTTGTGGTCAATGCCTTTTCTTCCCTATGTTATAAACATATATATTGCTAAATTAACAACATTTTAAATTTATCAATAATAGCAGTCATATTGCTACCAAAATATCATTCGAAGAGAATGGAGAAGGCAACATTAATCCAAAATGTTTTATTGGTTTCATTTTTAATTATTTTGTTAGGTAAGTAAATCTCGCTAGCTATCCTCTCTATATTTTATTTATAAGGAGGAGTTGTCTATCGAAAAAACTACGACAACCCCTCCAATTTTTATCATTATTTACACACGCGATGTGTTCAGACGGTAAAAATAATAATAAATTACACAAAAATCTTTATTTTATAGAAAATATCACTATATCTCATAGGTGTTTACGTCCTATATTTTAGGGATATATCATATACAAATAGTAAGTTCTTACTGTTGGATATTATAAAGATATAAAAAATGTTTAGGAGAACTTATATAAATCCCATTAGTTTAGGAGCTAGTTATTTAGATACACTCTAGTTTGCAATATTACATATCTTACCAGATTTGGTGTCTCCATATATGTCCAGGTGCATGTATCTCAGATTTAGATGTAGTTTGTTCTAGATATATTCTATCCAAGTGGATTCGCATGTACCTGAGATAGATAGTAAATCTCGCTCGCCTCCCTCACCTCTCTCCCATCTCGCTCGCCACTCTCCCATGTATCTGCCTATCTGGTATCCCGGATACATGTGAATCACTCCAGATACACACACATACATGTATCTAGTGTATATTTAGTGTGATTCGCATGTATCTACATACGAATCTCGCTCATCTCCCTCTCCAATCTCGCTTGCCTCTCTCCCTATTTTTGTGTATCTGGTAGCAAAAATACATGTACCTAAGTGTAAGATACGTAAGAAACTCTTCATTAGTGGTAAAATACGTAATAGTTAAAATGGACTAAACAATAGAGGACCCATGGCAGCCTGAAAGAACTGGCTCACCCTTGAATCCGGTCTCGATCAGTGATCTCCTAGCTGAGGTCTATCAGTAGCGGCCTGAAGATGCCCTATACTCAACAAAGAACGAGCAAGTGCAGTATCAGTACACAAACCACAGTGTACTGGTAGGATCACGTGGCTACTCCAGTAAGCGAAATACACGCAAGAAATTACAACACAGTAAACACATATATACAGAATACAACGATAATTAGACATGAATGTAATAATCACACTGGTCCTCTCATGGAACCCACACCCAAACTGTTAGTGTGTCGGAACGTGATACCCGATTCAATATATGTGTCGGAACGTGACACCCGATCCAATATATGTGTCGGAATGTTACACCCGATCCAATATATGTGTCGGAACGTGACACCCGATCCAGTCAGCACAACCACAATCACAATCACAATCACACCCATAATGAACATTACTCATAGTCATACAATCAAGTATTAGGTTCATAGCATGTAATTGTTCATACATAAACATTTCATTAGATTCGGTTCACATTTTCCTATTCACATACACGCATGCATACAATGAAGTAATTAACCGACATATATCACACAAACAGGAAATCAAACCATCACATACCTCGAAACCAAGCTTGAATCCTCCTAAGACACTTGAGCCTTCCCTTTTCAGATTCTTTCCGCCTGTTCTTGGTCTAAAATAAGTAATTAACGCAAAGATCAATAAACAAGGCCTAATTTACCCGGATAATAATCAAACTATCAATCCAAGGCCAAACCCAAGATCCTAATGTTCAATTAGGGCTTTTTCCACCATTAACTTCAGGACAAAACCCTTCCCCAATGATCACTACCCAAGATTCTAAGTTCTAAGAGTCAAATTACGGATTATGGAAGTAATAATCTTATCTTTAGCGCTAGAAATCATGGGAATCTGTCAAGAACTGCTCTGGGTCTTTTCTTAGCTCTCAAGAATGAGGTTTTTGCAAAAAAAATATGATTTTGGGGTTTTTCTCCGATTTATGTCGCGACTGTCCCGCCACAGCGGGACCTAACCCACCGCAGCAACCCCGCCCCGACGGCTTGCACGGAGACAGAAACTCAGAATTTGAGTTCCAAGCTCCCATTTCACAACACACCTTCAAACCTGGATGCTCAAAAACTACCTTATACACCAAGATCAGTTTCGGGAGTTTTACTCGCCCGGATTCGATTTCGTAAAGCCGTACAGGCTCCTTAACGTCTTGGCTATCCACTCATATGGTCAAAGTTATAATTAAACCCCCTCGTTTACTACCAGATTTTCCTAGACCTCACCTGACTCCGATTTCATCCAAGTCTGGCCTAGGCTAGAAATTTCCAAGTCACTACTCAAAAGTTTTCTGGGCTAATTTCTTTCCCCATTGGATTTTTCATAACGACGGGAACATGTCGTTACAATAGATACCAATTTACCCATCACTCATCCCCGAGTGATACACTAGGAAAAACTGGCTAAAGTAAGAGTAGAGTAGTACCTGAATCGTCGAATAACTGGGGATACTTGTCTCGCATGTCCTTCTCAGTGTCCCAAGTAGCTTCCTCAACCGGACGATGTTTCCATTGAACTTTCAAGGACTTTATCTCCTTGGTCCTTAGCTTCCAGACGTCGCGATCAAGAATTGCAACCGGCTCCTCCTTATACTGAAGGTCCTTGTCCAACAAAACTGATCCCACTTTATGATGTAATCTCCGTCTCCATGATACTTCTTCAACATGGACATATGAAACATTAGATGGACCCCAAATAAGCTAATAGGTAAGGCCAACCTATAAGCCACTGACCCTACACAGTCAAGAATCTCAAATGGTCCGATGTATCGCAGACTAAGCTTACCCTTCTTACAGAATCTCATCAACCCATTCATGGGTGACACCTTGAGAAGAACTTGTTCACCAGCCTGAAAAGTCATGTCTCTTACCTTACGGTCTGCATACTTTTTCTGTCGACTCTGAGTTTCTAGAAGCTTAGCTTGGATGCTCCTTACCTTATCCTGAGCATCTTTCACCAATTCCACCCCTAAGGGTTTCACATCTCCAGCCTCAAACCACTCTATGAGTGATCTACATTCCCTCCCATAAAGTGCCTCGAACGGTGTCATGTCAATTGCTGGAGTGGTAACTATTATTATAGGAGAACTCACACAAAGGTAATAAATTGTCCCAATGCCCTCCAAAGTCAATCACACATGCCCTCAACATGTCCTCTAACACTTGAATAGTTTTCTCGGATTGTCCGTCCGTCCGTTTGTGGATGGAAGGCTGTGCTAAAAGTGAGTTGAGTGCCCAACTCCTCATGTAATTTTCTCCAAAACTTGGATGTGAACTGCGTACCACGGTCCGAGATGATAGAAATGGGGACCCCATGCAGCCTCACTATCTTCTTCATATACACCTTAGCCAACTGCTGCGCATTATAGTCTACTCTGACTGGAATGAAATGGGTTGACTTAGTCAGTCTATCAACTACCACCCAAATGGAATTGAACTTCCCCAAGGTCTTGGGAAGACCAACCACGAAATCCATAGCTATCTTTTCCCACTTCAATTCCGGAATTGGCATTCGTTGAAGCAAACCTGCAGGCCTTTGGTGCTCATACTTTACTTGTTGGCAGTTTTGGCATTTAGCCACAAACTCAGTTATGTCTTTCTTCATGTCAGGCCACCAATAAAGTCGTTTCAAATCTCGGTATATCTTGGTCACTCCCGAATGAATGGAATATCGCGAACCATGAGATTCTGTCAACATCTTCTGAACCAAGTCAATCACTCGGGGAACATAAATTCTTCCCTTAAAACTGAGCACACCCCCTGCATCAAGAGTCATATCTTGTGCCTTGCCAGACATTGTCTTCTTTCTGAGCTCATTCAAACTCTCATCCTCAAACTATTTGGCCTTGATCTCCTCAATGAAGGTGGGCCTAACCTCAATGCTAGCTAACACCCCACCTTTTTCTGAGATACCCAACTGCATGAACTTAGACTCCAAGGTTTGAATCTCCTTGGCCAAAGGTTGCTTGGATACACTCAAGCAGGCTAGACTACCCATTACTCATTGCCTTCCGTCTTAATGCGTCTGCCACCATGTTAGCCTTACCCGGATGATACTGGATGGTAACATCATAGTCCTTGAGTAACTTCATCCACCTTCATTGTCTCATATTCAGGTCTTTCTGAGTGAATACATGTTGTAGACTACGGTGGTCAGTAAATACCTCACACTTGACACCATAAAGGTAATGCCACTAGATCTTGAGGGAAAACACTACCGCTGCGAACTCCAAATCATGTGCATGGTAGTTTCTCTTATACACCTTCAGCTGCCGTGATACATAAGCTATGACATTCTTATCCTGCATCAACACAACACCCAAATCCGAATGTGAAGCATCACGATAAATAATGAAATCTTTACCTTTCACCGGCAGTGCTAGAATAGGTGTTGTGGTCAGAAGAGTCTTGAGCTCTTGAAAGCTCTGCTCACACTTTTCAGTCCATTCGAAAAGAACCTCTTTTTTTGTCAGCCTTGTCAGATGCGTGGCAATAAAAGCAAAGTTCTTCACAAACCGATGATAGTAGCTGGCGAGCCCTACAAAACTCCTAATTTCAGTCACAAAACTAGGCCGGACCCAATTCTTGACTGCTTCGATCTTTTGGGGATATACCATTACCCGTTCCCTTGAAACCACATGCCCTAAAAAGGCAACTGAAGTCAACCAGAACTCACACTTGGAAATTTTGGCATATAACTTTTGCCTCCCAAGGACACCCAAAATAATACGAAGATGGTCGACATGCTCTTCCTTACTCTTCGAATAGACCAAAATGTCATCAATAAAGACTATAACAAAAGAATCCATAAATGGTTTGAACACACCATTCATCAAACTCATGAAAGCTGCAGGTGCATTGGTCAACCCAAACGACATCACTAAGAACTCATAGTGCCCATAGCGGGTCCTGAATGCCGTCTTTGGTACATCCTCAGGACTAATCTTTAACTGATGGTAACCAGACCTTAGATAAATTTTAGAGAAAACTGATGCACCCTGCAACTGATCAAAAATATCATCTATCCGAGGCAACATATATTTATTTCGAATGGTGACCCTATTCAACTGTCGATAGTCTATGCACATCCTCAAACTACCATCCTTCTTCTTAACAAACAAGACAGGAGCACCCCACAGGGAAGCACTAGGAAAGATGAAACCTTTATCCAGAAGATCCTGGATTTGAGCTTTAAGCTCTCTCAATTCTACCGGGGCCATTCGATAAGGAGGAATGAAGATGGGGCGAGTACCAGGTTCCAAGTCAATTCAGAAATCTAAATCTCTATCCAGAGATATACCAGGCAAATTGGTAGGAAACACTTCCTTGAATTTAGACACTACAGGAATAGACTCAATAGAGGGAGACTCAACATCAACATCCCGAATATGAGCCAAAAACGCCAAACACCCTTACCCTACCAGTTTTCTATCTCGAATGGAAGATATGACCTTAGCTGGCTTAGGCTTGCACAACCCTTCCCACTCTAACTTTTCCCTTCCTGGAATCTCTAGAGTTATAGACTTAGTATTACAATTAAGCACAACATAATATGGGGACAACCAAGTCATGCCTAAGATTATATCAAAATCAGCCATATCTAAAATAACTAAATCAGCCCAAGTCTAAAAACCCATAAACAATATAGGACAAGCACGATATACATGGGTGACTATGACAGACTCTTAAACCAGGGTAGAAACATGGATGGGGGCATCAAGTATATCACAAATCGCATCAAATCCCAAGGCAAACTGAACTGACACATATGAATAGGTAGAACCCGGATCAAACAAAACAGTAGCCATCCGATCACAGACAAGAATAGTACCTGTGATCACTGCATCAGATGCCTCATCCTCGGTCTCTGCCCGGAAAGGCATAAAACAGAGCCTTGTCATCTTGACGGGCAACCTTCTTGCCTGGCTGCACTGCTCATCTACCTGCATTACCATTTTCCCGCCTACATGACCTCGCTGATTCCCTCATCGCCTACCTTGTGGACGTCTTCTTCCATTATTACCGTTGCCCGCGGGTACCACTGCTCTAGTCTGCTACTGCGCGGGGTCAAACATGTGCGGATCGGGACAATCTCTCCTCATATGCCCATGTTTTCCATAATTGTAACAACTGCGGTCAAAGAACGGCCAGCCGCCAGCCGAAGGTGCGGCTCCCTGGCTATCCTGACTAAAATTTTACGGTGGAGTTCCCGAGTAACCACCTGTAGAAGCGGGCAAGGCTGACTGAATTGGCCGAGCTGCAAGTGTCGGCCTACCTGAACCTCTGGAGTAGGAACCTTGAAAGTTACCTGTGCTCTTGAGCTTCTAAGCCAAAGCCTTGGCTTGCCCATCACGTCGAACTTTTTCCACTTTCTTCACAAAGTCTGTCTCCTCATTAAAATGTTTTCCTGTAGAGGTCATGTGAACAGACAATACCTGTAACTCGGAGTTCAACCCCTTGACGAATAGACAAATCCTCTCCTCCTCTGTCGTCACCAATTGTATAGCATATCTAGACAAGGCATGAAACTTAGCCTCATAAGCAGCTACATTCATACCACCCTTCTCCAAAGTCATGAACTCATCCTTCTTACGATCCCTCAAAGTCCGGGGAACATTCTTTTCCAGAAACAGAGCATGGAATTGCTTCCAAGTAAGTGGGGGTAAGACTGACGATCTACATTCCACATAGGCCCTCCACCACTGCTTAGCCTCACCTTGAAGCTGAAAGGTCACGAACTCTACTCCATGCTGATGTACAATGCCTAACTTGTGAAGCCTCTCATAGCAATCTAGAATGAACTCATAGGCATCCTCACTCTCAGAACCATAGAACATAGGCGACTTCAGCTTCAGAAACTTAGTCAACACCTCATGCTCAGTACCAGTCATCACAGGACCCAATAGGGGATGAAAAAAGGCATCAGTGCCTACTGCTCCGCCCACCCTGGGAACAGTAACAACAATAGGGTGGTTGACCGGAGGTTAAACCGCTTGCACTGAGGGAAGGACTTCAGGGCTGACCAACCCCTCTAGAAAAGTCATGATCTACTAAGCTAACACTGGGTCTAAGGGAGGAATACTTGTAGTCTCAGCCTGCGCATTCTCCTCTGGTCCAACATCCTCCTCGTCTTCGATTTCCACATTCATTTCCACCTCTTTTTGGGGTACAAGAGGGGCCTCTTCCTTGGGAACATTTTCAACTGGGGCTCCACCCCTGGCGGGTACTTTCCTTCCTTGGCCTCTGCCCCTTACTCTTCCTTTACCCCTGCCTCGACCACGACCTCTTGCTGCGGGCTCCTCAGCTGGCTCATTGATGAGGGTGACGGGCCTGATGCCATTGTATCGCGTGTTAACCATCTGCGGACAGAAGAGTGAAAGAGATTAGATACCAATTGGTATCACCAGATACCACGAAAGGAGTAGCAACAAAGAGATTTCCTAAAGTCCTGTAGCCTCCCGAAGAAAAGTACAGATGTCTCTGTACCGTTCCACAAGACTCTACTAGACTCATTTTGGTACAACGAGATCAACGAACCTAGGGCTCTGATACCAACTTTGTCACGACCCGGACCGTCGTGATTGGCACCCACACTATCCCTCCGGTGGGAGAACCATTACTACAACCCGACTAAGCAACTTAACGAAAAACTGAGTATTTAAAGATACAGAAGTAGGTTTAAATGACTAAATAAAATATGGAGTTCTCATAAACTCCAGAAGTTTAATAAAATGACTAATAACTATTGCGGAAGTTCAACCCCTAGAACCTGAAAGTCATTGTACCAAAACTCTATTAATTAACAAGTCTAAGAGAAAATGGGTACAACCCCAAAACTAAACATACGATAAATCTAACTAGAGAGTCTGAGTACGAAAATAATGAACTAAACAATAGAGGACCCATAGTAGCCTGTAAGAACTGGTTGACCCTTGAATCCGGTCTCGATCAGTGATCTCCTAGCTGAGGTCTATCAGTAGCCGCCTGAAGATGCCCTGTACTCAACAAAGAACGAGCAAGTGCAGTATCAGTACATAAACCACAGTGTACTGGTAGGATCACGCGGCTACTCTAGTAAGCGAAATACACAAAAAAATTTACAACACAGTAAACACCCATATACAAAATACATTGATCAATTATCATTTCAGGAGCAACTTACAGTTTCCCAATAACAACGACAGTTAGACATGAATGTAATAATCACAGTGATCCTCTCATGGAACCCACACCCAAACTGTAAGTGTGTTGGAACGTGACACCCGATCCAATATATATGTCGGAACGTGACACCCGATCCAATATATGTGTCGGAACATGACACCCAATCCAATATATGTGTCAGAACGTAACACAAGATCCAGTCAGCACAACTACAATCACAATCACACTCATAATGAACATTACTTATAGTCATACAATCAAGTATTAGGTTCATAGCATGTAATTGTTCATACATAAACATTTCATTAGATTCGATTTACATTTCCCTATTCACACATACGCATGCATACAATGAAGCAATTAACCGGCATATATCACACAAACAGGAAATCAAATCATCACCTACCTTGAAACCAAGCTTAAATCCTCCTAAGACACTTGAGCCTTCCCTTTCCGAATTCTTTCCGCTTATTCTTGGGCTAAAACAAGTAATTAATGCAAGAATCAATAAACAAGGCTTAATTTACCCGGATAATAATCAAACTATCAATCTAAGGCCAAACCCAAGATCCTAATGTTCAATTAGGGCTTTTCCCACAAATAACTTCAGGCAAAAACCCTTCCCCAATGATCACTACCCAAGATTCTAAGTTCTAAGAGTCAAATTACGGATTAGGGAAGTAATAATCTTACCTTTAGCGCTACAAATTGTGGGAATCTGTCAAGAACTGCTCTGGGTCGTCTTTTAGCTCTCAAGAACGAGGTTTTTGCAGAAAATAACGATCTTGGGGTTTTTTCCCGATTTAAGTCGCGACTGTCTCGCCACAGCGGGACCTAACCCGTTGCAGTGGCCCTGCCCTGGAGGGATTAATCCCGCCCCGGCAGCTTGTACGGAGACAGAAGCTTGGAATTTGAGTTCCAAGCTCCCATTTCACAACACACCTTCAAACCTGGACGCTTAAAAACTACCCTTATACGCCAATATCAGTTTCGATAATTTTACTTGCCCGAATTCGATTCCGTAAAGTCGTACAAGATCCTTAACGTCTTGGCTATCCACTCATGTGGTCAAAGTCATAATTAAACCCCCCGATTACTACTAGATTTTCCTAGACCTCACCTGACTCCGATTTCGTCCAAGTCTGGTCTAGGCTAGAAATTTCCAAGTTACTACTCAAAAGTTTTTTGGCTCAATTTCTTTCCCCAATGGCTTTTCTATAACGACGGGAACATGTCGTTACATTATTTAAGCACCTATCAAACCTTACCTCTAGTTATAAGGGGATGCAAAGAGGTGAGAGACAAAGGCGAATCCAGGATTTTAAGATTTCGAGTGAAATAGGGCTCTAGCTGGATTTCAACCTTGGTCTTGCATGTAGTTCCTCTAGCTTGTACTAGTAGCACAAGGGAGCTCATATATTACTCATGGGTACACTGTTAATTATAACCTACTTTTTGTCAGTTTCTCAAGATATATATATATATATATATATATATATATATATATATATATATAT
>JAJONR010005825.1:0-38660 GCA_029582245.1 Solanum etuberosum | reverse complement strand
AATAATAATAATAACAATAATAATAATAATAATAATAATAATAATAATAATAATAATAATAATAATAATAATAATAATAATAATAATAATAATAATAATAATAATAATAATAATAATAATAATAATAATAATAATAATAATAATAATCTATCTATATATAATAGGAGAATAAAAAACGTCACATGTCAGCGCCACAAAATTTTAGAAATTCAAAATATAAATAATTAAATATTATATAAATAATTAAAGGGAAAAGGGTCAAAAATACCCTCCATTTATAGTTTGGCTCAAAAATGCCCTTATCGTCAATACTTTGGTTCAAAATTTCCTTAAACTTATGCGAAAGGAACAAAAATGTCATCCGTTTGTAGTTTGGTCCAAAAATGCCCTTGTCGTCAATACTTTGGTCCAGAAATACTCTTATTGTTATTTAATGAGTCAAAAATGCTCATTTTCCAAATAAATATATTATTATTTTCTTTTGAAAAAATGACAAATATACCCCCGAACTATCGTAAATGATATGTAGATACCCTCCATCATACTTTTGGGACATTTGTCCCTTTTCCCTTTTCTTTTTAACACATTATTTTTCTAATAATGTTTTTTTTAAATTAACAAATGTTTATCGTACTTCAATTCAGAAAAAATAAAATAAAAAATGAAAATATTTCTTATTTTATTATCATTATTTTTATCGTTATATAAATATAAATTAATGATGGATATACTATGATCTTATATATATGACATATATTATTTGTCGAAAGGGTACATGAAGTTATTTTATTTTAATTGATAAAATGAGATTAAGAAGAAAATAATATTTTCTATATTTTTATTTGTTAAAGTGATTTTAGAAGAAAGAAAACAAGAATAGTGTTCTTTAATAATATTTTAATTAGGAAGAAGATGTGTATAAAAAGAAAAAAGTAATATATTTATTCGGAAAAGGACATTTTTGATCCATTTTGTAACTATAGGGGCATTTCTTGACCAAAGTATCGACTGCAAGGGCATTTTTGAACCAAAGTATCGACTGCAAGGGCATTTTTGAACCAAAGTATTGACGGTAAGGTATTTTTGAGCCAAACTATAAACAGAGGGCATTTTGTTCCTTTCACATAGTTTAAGGGCATTTTTGACCTTTTTCCATAATTAAATATTATAAATTCAAAATTTGATATAAAAATAGACACATGTCATCAACTTACACAAATAATGACAAATGTCAGCATTTTTAAAAACAAATATAATATTTTTAAAAGATCCAATTTATAAAAATTGATTTAGGTTTTTTTTAAAAAAATATTTAGTCTATGACAGGTTTAATATTTCAAAAAAATCAAATTTATATGAATTTTTTTTTAAATAAGATAAAAGGGAACTTCCATATGTCAACAATAATCGTCATAATAAAATGATTTAATAGTTAAATTTTTAACTGCATGACTCATTTTGTCTCTTGTATTTTAATATATATGTATATCTCAACTGCATAACTGTTTAACATTATCAAAAGCTATCACTTCCAATATATATAAACACGTTCTAAGAGAAAATTAAAAAAAAACATTCATCAATCTTCATCACTTATTTTTACGTTTTGGCATCTTTGAAATTTCACTTAAGAAAATAAGCATACAATATCTACAGTTTTTTTACGCAACAAAAAGCAGTAGGAACATGATAAAGCAAATCAGTGAATGAGAGGATAGAAAGTTTTAGGTGCCTACTTGTGCACATTCAAAGTTGGAGGACATAGTTGTTCGCTGAAGTCAAGATAAAGATCATGTTTATGTATTATGCCGAAGTTTTAAAATTGCAATGGAGAAGAAACCAAAAGCCTGAAAGAAACTTTTGATAAAAGACATTGGCGCCTAAATCAAATCAAATAAAAGAAGAAGAAGAAAAATGTAAAGAATATTTTTGGGACATAAAATATCTATTTATTTAAGTGTTTAAACAAATGCATCATGATATTCGGATTTCAAACAAGGCAACAAAAATCGTAAATTTCCTAAGCACGTTCTTTCTAAAAGGACAAAAACAGTTATCAAGTTTGCAAGATCTTGAATTTGTTAGTGATTTTTGAATTAAATTGAGAATAGGTCATTAGGATTTGAGTGTCATTTGATACTTGAAATTGAATAGCTTATTTGATTTCTTATATTTTATTTTGATTGGATATAGTTTTTTTTTTCTCTCTTTTATTTAACTTGACTTATTCTTGATATGGTGTTTTAATTTATTGAAGTTCTTATTTAATATTAAGCATTGTTATTAAAATTTTATAATTGACAGATTAATAATTATAAGTTATGACATTATTCTTTATCTTTCAAGTTATAACAATAAAAAATTGCAGGTTGTAACATTTTAGTAAAATAAAAAAATAAAAAAATGATTTAAAATAACAGTAAAAGTTAATTAGTGTGAAAAATAAATAAGGTAAAAACGGATATATTAGTAGTAAATAATTTGAATTCATTAATGATAATTAATATGTGACATAAAAATAGGAGATTCATAGAAAAATGAATATTTGTTTTCCTTGTTTAACTCAAAGCAGTTAAAATTCATTCAAAACAGATTATTATTTTTTTCGAACGTTTCTCTTTCTTCTCAATTTTTTCTCTAGTTAGTCGTCACTCTCATCTAATTCCTATTCGTTTTTATTTAATAATCTTCATTTTCTTGTAATAGACGACTTCTTATCAGTATTAATAAAACATGGTGAAAGATGGGATCCTTCAGGTTAGTGTTCTTTGCGATTTTTTATTTGTATTGGTATACTAACCAACGTAAAAGAAAACAAATTAAGAACAGTGATACTAGAAAAAAGTTATTCAGATTTTGTTTGTGTATAATATTTAATTATGGCGTTATTGGAATGAACATTTATTTTTTGAAATTACATAAAATTTGTTTGAAAATGATATAGATTTTGGTATGAACATTCATTTTTTTGTATGTTTATGGTTAAAAAAATTACATAAAATTTATTTGAAATTAGTATACTAGTTATGCCATGTTGGTATAATTTTGGCATTATATTGGAATGAATTTTGTATACTCATTATCTAACAAATGACAATTAATAGTTAGAATTACTATTAATTTGGTATTATATTGACATGATTCTTCTGTGGAAAAGTGATGACTTATGTGATGAAATAATTATAATTTTAGCATGAAATGTGTGCATAAAAATTGTATGAAATTTGTATACTGATTTCATATTTTTTATTTAGTATAATAATTTAAATTATGACGCTTTTTTAAAAATGTATAATGTTATATTTTGGTATGAACATTGAATTTGTTCATTATTTGTTTGACCCATTTTTTATTTGACGTGTGACGGTAAAAAAAGAACATGAATCAAGGTAAAATCCCTAAAAATGGGTAAGAGATAATTATGATTGATTCTTTATTTATATCACCTAATAATAAAAATATAATTATAAAACTTGAATTATTTAATAAAGTGGAATTAAATTAATTTATAAATAAAAAGTGATGTGTCATAACCCGCAATTAAAATGTTATAAGTAATAATATTTTAAAAGTAGATTTAAAACCCGTAATATTACCCCTTAAATATATATGTGTGGTGACTTTTCCCTTAAAATTATTATCCTGAATTCAAAGAAAAATATGCATGCATTATGCTTAACGATTATAATTCTGATTTGTTAAATTAGTATTTGTTTGTGTTTTCTAACTTTTAAAAGTCCTTTTATATAAAACTATACGTTAATAAAAAAATAGTTTTATAAGTCCTCGGTCCTCATTATTGTAATGATCCGAAAGGTCATTTTTGGAAATTTTCATAAAATTACCGTTTAACCCATCTCGGTAGTTTCCCCAAGTCACTTTTGATCAATTTGTGAAGTTGGTTTGAAAATTTTTGAGTTATTTGTTAATTACGATTGTTTAGCTGACGGGTGATTTTAAATAATTAATTTTAATTGGTGGTTAATGGTCTAAGTCCATAATTTGTTTAGTATCCTATATTAATTGGCTCATATTTATTAAACTAAGTTAGGGGTTTATCACTTTTATTACTTAATTACTTAAGAAAAGAAAAAGAGGCAGAAAACTTATCTACGTTGCTCGGCCGAGGAGGAACCGAGTGTTGCTTCAGGTAAGTCATGCCTCAATCTATGCATTTTTATGTACGAATAGATTTATATTCCCTATTATTATTATTATTATTACAATGATGCTTAGAAAGAGAGGAAAGATGTAACGATCCGAACCGTCGTTATTTAGGAAAAGTGAAACACCAGAAAAATACTGGGGCCACTGTCCCGCCAGGGCGGGCTAGATACCGCTAGGGCGGCAGCGCCACAGCGGGATAAGTAGCCGCCATAGCGGGATATGTGAGACAGAATGTAAATAACGCGAAGTCTGATTTTCTCCTTTTTCCTAAAACACCTAAAAGAGGCGTGGGTCACCTCGGAAACCCTCCAAAGGCTGCTCTAGGCTTGGGAAAGAAGGAGGAAGAAAATTCTAGCGTGGGAGATTGATAACTTGTGGATTCTTGGCCAAATTCACCGTCTCGTCGTCCGGAAACCAGAATTGGAGCTATAATTCCGTGCAGCTGCTTAGCGCCCAGGTAGGCTAGGTTTCATTAATTGAGTAGTTATAAATATGCTATTCACTGCGTGATATATTGATCTTGAGAGTAGAATCCATGCGTAGGCTGTTGTGCACCGAAAAGAGAAGGTTTGTAATTGTAGCCTAGGGGTTACATCAGGAGTATAACGTATGAGGAAGTCTTAGTCGATGAACTAGGGCTAGGAGATGGGTTAATTCCTAATTGTGAGGTTGGGGTGGAATCATTGTGACATTGTTTTATTGTAATGTTGTGTGCATGCGAAGAATGATAAGGGGTGAAAACGAACCTAATGAACCGACGATGAATAATGCATGCCACGAACTAGTGTTTGGCTATACGAATTGAGTGTTGTACAATTATGAATGTGATTGTGATTGTACTAACTGGGATCGGATGTCACGTACCGACATACATATTTGGAACGGGTGTCACGATCCGACACACTAACTTGGATCGGATGTCACGTACCGACATAGATATTTGGAACGGGTGTCACGATCCGACACACTAACTTGGAACGGGTACCACGATCCGGTACACTAACAATTTGGGTATGGGTTCCATGAGAGGACCAGTGACTTGTCATATGTGTGTATTGTTGAGAATGTGAAATTGTTCATTGCTCCTGAATTGATAACTGGCTGGTGCATTAAACATGGTTATATGGGTGGGTTGCGATGTGGTAAATTAGTTGGATATATCCGTTGTGTAACGAATGGTGAATGGTTAGGTCCATATCGGAATGTGTTGTGGTAAATGGGAACCAAGGGTTCCGGTGTTATCCTTGTTATTTAGAAGGTAGTGACAAATGCGTGTACTGTTGTTAAGGATTGGGGGGATGCTATGTCGTCTTCGTTAATGGTTAAGTACTACCCGGATAGGGGATTAATATTAAAACGGTTAATAGTCTTGATAGGAAATACTATGGGGTCAAGGGTTGAGTGGTTAAGTTTCCAGATATGGTAAGGGCAGGAAATATAAAGGTGGAGGAATGAATAGTTTATTGCATGTTTTTCTAGTCGATTTCTTATGTTATGCGGTGGGTACTCGGGTTGACCGATAATGCCTACCAGTACGTGTGGTTGTACTGATACTACTCTTGCTATGCCTTTTTGGCATAGTCTGGATGCAGGGTCGGTGATGTTTCATTAGCTAAAGACGAAGAAATTCCAGCAGCTTCTATTTTTCTTTCCGCATGGTGGGAGCTGTGTCTTTGTTATTTCGTTTATATCTTGTACATCTTAGAAGCTCTTGTACCTGTTTAGACTAGATCCCTGGGATTGTTAATTACTTTACAAGTCTTAACTAGAATTGTTTTTAAAACTCTTATTTATAAATCTATATGAAATGGTTTTATCTTAGTTTTCTTAATCTTCCGCATTGTTTAATTATTGGGAATTGAGGGTTCTCCTACTTAGGTGTTAGAGTAGGTGTCCGTACGGCTTGGTGGATTGGGCCGTGACAAATTGGTATCAGATCCCAAGTTACCGGTATCCCCGTACAAGAGCAAATGTGGAGTAGACTCCTGCGGATGGGTGTGTTGACATCCACATCTAATCTTCAGGAAGCTATGAAGCATTCTAGGAAGTCATTTCGTTTCTTCTCTCCTTTCGTGCGAGTTGTCGCTTGTGGTATGAGTTGAGTCCAATTGGTATCTCTTGATTCCAATTGGTATCTCTTGATTCCAATTGGTATCTCAACGAGGTAAACTGAACGCCGTAGTCCTGGCTGACGTGACCCAAGAAAGGTAAATTGGAATTGAGAAAGTTCCAATTGGTGTCTGGCCTTAGGGGTTGTACAAATGCATGGATGATCAGTAATGGTCCTCAATGGAGCGAAGTAACTAATAATTTGAACTTGTCTGTGAGATGTGGCTTAAAATTGTGAAGGTGTGCTCCTTGTTGTCGGAATTAACTGATGATGTGAAAAGTATCTTTGCTTGAAGGTTATGGTATGATTATGTGCACCGTGTTGCTTATCTGAATCTTGATATGTGCAATATGCTAGCCCAATCGTTGGAATTGTGTGAGTGGTGATTGTTTGATCTCGTGAAATTTGTGATTAGAAGGGACAGTCCTAACTAAGTCGGTGCAAGGGTGTGGATATCTACGATGTGATTCTTAAAAGAAATTTGGACGTGCGTTGCGACCAACTAATAACCGTGTGAGTGTCTGGGCGTATCCTGGGGATGTGTGTGTTAGGTGTTGAATTAATGTGAAGGGATTTTGGAGCATGTATTGTTGGGTTGACTCAGGGTAGGCGACGATTATCCTAGCTAAGGGGATTATCCTAAATGCCTAGTTATAGCCAGAGAATCTAAGGGAAATATAGAAAAGAGAAGAACCCCAGAAAATTGTTAGCAGGGGTTCTGTTTCTGTCAGAGCCGCTAAGGCTGGATTTTCCCGCCACAGCAAGACCTCCAGTGCGGGATTTCTCCCGCTAGAGCGCGACACGGCGAGACAGAATCTCAGCCCTGTCTCCCCTGTTTTCCCTAAGTCACAATTATGGATCCCGAATCGTACCCGAACTAATCCCTACAATCCTATCAGTGTTCAGCAATCGAGTATGGATTATAAAACTGAGCAATTAATTATTAGCTGCGAAAAACAACATCCATGTACTACAAAAAGTATAGGAAAAATGAAAAGAAAGTATTGTTCATTACAAGCCCAAAAGGGGCGAAAAGCCAAATCAAGATCCCTGCGACCGGGAGGTGTCATCATCAGAGTCGAGATCCTCCGGGGGTACCAGGCCAGTCACGGCCTCGTCCAGGAAGGTAAACTGCCGGAAATCTCCTACCTCGACTCGGGGAATCTCCTGCCCGGGGGCAATACAAGAAAAGATCACCTTCAGGGTCTTCCACATCCGGACCATTAGTGTATCCCTCTCTCGAACCTTCCTCCTCTCCAGGAACAACTCGCGACAGAGCATCTCGACCTCCAGGGCAATGCTGGGTTGAACCAGAGTGGTGTTAGCAAAAGAACGCCCAATCTCCTCCGGACAGCCGCTAAATCCTCCTCCACATGTGCACCTGAAAGTCGGGGCTGGGACCGGGAGGGACGGGTGCCGTCGCCTGCACCGTCTTCCCCTCCCTCGTCGTCCGCCTCCGCAGCCGTCTGACTGCTACCGGCCCTGTCCGTCCTCCTCCTTTTGCTCCTGGAAGTAGAACCCGACCTAACCAAAAGAGGGTGAACGGGGGGGATCCATAGGGAGTACCTCATCGGTGTCCAAGAGGGGCACCCCTGCCCTCTTACACATTGCAGTCACAAACCCCGGCAGGAAGAACGCCTTCTTGTTTCCCCTGTAGAACACCCTCCACTCAGAAATGATCTGCGCGCCCACGTTCAGCTCAATACCCTGATTAGCACACGGCCCCGCCAAGGCCCGAGGAAATGTCACGTCGGTGTGGTTTCCCGACGGGCGAATCCTCCTAGTAACTAAGTGTAGCCACCTCTTAGCATCTGGTGACCAGTCCGCGCTAGTAATGCCCTCTGTAGTAGGCCAGTAAACCCCATCCCGGCGCGTAGGCTCAACCAGCGTATCCCTCAACCAACCCAGATCCATCTCCCTCAGCTTGGCCTCGTACTCCGCATTTGACACCTCGGGCACCTCTAGTACCTCATTGATGGTTGTAGCGTTCAGGGGGATATCGACTCCCCGGATGCAGATGATTAGGTGAGGGTCATCCCAGCTGACAGTAGGGAGAATAGCATAGAACTCCCTCACCCAAGTGGAACGTGCATCCAGGGGAGCCTCTGTTAGTGGGACCCAGCCAAAATCCATGAGACGGGTATAAAAAGCGGGCGCCTTCCCCTCTAAACCCTTCAAGACAAAACCTCGTTCGCAGTAGAACTTATTGGTCCGGTAGTCATGATGTCTTTCCCGACTAGCAGCATCGGAAAACCGGACGAATGGTAGATTTTCTTCGTTAAGACGAGCCATTTAGATAAGCCTGCAAAAGTTTTGAAATGTATACGTTAGAATGCTATGAGACTAGTCAATTTTTGGTTTAAGGAAAAAAAGAATTTTCTGGCCTAAAAGGGATGCAGGCCACTGGTTTCCTATGTCCCGCCACAGCGGCCCAAATCCCGCCACAGTGGGATGAGAGAGGCCGCCATAGCGGGATGAAGGATGAACTCCAGGCGCAACTATGGCACCTCTCGTCCCAAAATCCCCATTTTCAACAGAATTCCAGCAGATCAGAGTATATTAAGTACCCTAGGACCTAAATATGCGTTTACTTTAACTAAATAACTCCTAAATAAGGTCCTAATTAAGGTTTTACACCAAGCAACCCTTCAACTTCACCCACCCATTTTGGTACCGATTCGACCGTATTTTTATGAAATCCTTACGCCCAGGACGTTGTGGAGACGTTGGGGATGTAAGGGAAATGTCCATGCTACATTGTTCTAACAAAGTAAGCAACTTATGTTCAATTTCGAGAAACTACCCAAAAATTTCTCGGGATGTGATCGATTATAGGCAAATTTCGCTTTATGGGTAATTGAAACTACTAACGAATAGCTAAATATCAGTGGGTAGGCTGTACTATGAGTGAAATAGCTTTCTCTCGAACATCTACTTCGATTCAAGTGATTTCTCTCGAACATCAACAAGCTTAACAAATAAGAGCAACCCACAACCTTAATATATCTTCTCTCTCGAGCAAGATGGGTAGGATTGGGTTTAGGATTCACTCTCTCGAGCTGAACCTAGATCAACCCAATACCCACAAACCATTAATCAAGAGCTTTGGTTCCAAAACCTCTCTTTCGAGCAAGCTGAGAACACAAAGTTAGAACTGTATTTGCAACTACAATTCATACAACTACAATTCATAAACAAAAACATAGCTAATGATTAAACCCACTTCAATATAGCATTTAAATTAGTAATAAGCAATAACCATAAGCTAATTCAACCCATAATCACATAATCACACCCCAAGAATTGGGATTTTAGCCACACATCATAAAAATAGAAAAATAATTACCAAATGCATTAGCCTTGATCTGGGTAAGAGTATTCAAGCCTTTACAATGATCCAAATTGAAGAAAACTAATAACCCACTTGCAAAATCCTCCAAAATTGCATAATTCGAACTCAAAAATCTAGAGAAAACTCTAAGTTTCTAATGGAAACTGCAAATGTCTAAGAGGGCTGTGTGACGGCTCTTCTAAATTACATTTAAAATTCAATTTATTGTTTCCCAAAAATTAGCCATAAAAGGCAATTCAATGAGGTAAGTCGGGGTCGCCGAGTGGTTCGGTGACACAGCAATTTCTCCCTTCTATCGCCGTTATGCATTGATTCTCAGCATCCTCAAGTCCTGAAACTTTAGGCGATCCATCTTGTCATCTCGGAACTGATCGGCGATTCGTCGACTGTTATTTTTCTGTCGCCGACTTGGTTTCTTCCCTCAGGGCTAGCTCACTGGAACTTTGGGTGGTCTGAAGTTCCACTCGGCGATTCGCTGAGTTGTCTTGGCGATCATCAGGATTGCCTTTCTCCATTTCTTTAGCTTGTTTTGTTCCTTTTTGCCTGTTAGTGTCCTTACTTTGCTCCTTAGTCCACATACCTGAAAATCAAGGCCTTAACGTCAGTTTATAGCACAAATTAGGCATTTGAGGACACTATAACTACCAAAATAAAGCCCTAAATGAGTCAAAATCTTGGACTCATCAGAGTTCCAACCTTGATTCCCACCCGCCTTAAAGTAGCTCAGGTGAGAACCCTCCTCAATTCTCAACACTCTCCTTACTTCTTTGGGTTCACCCACATTTTATAGCACTTGTTTTTGTAACAACTCCATTTGGGATAGCATTTTGCTAATATTCTCATCCGTCTCTTTCTCCTTGTCAAGTTGCTCTTGTGTCATCCTAAAGTTAAAAGGGGAAACTCGGTCCTCTTGAGTGTACCACGTCTGATTTATCTTTGTCAGTTCATCAAGAAAGGACGAGGCTAACTCAAATGGTTGCAACATTATTCCTCTCCGAGCCAACTGGTCAGCCACTCCTTTGTTCACTGAGTCTAAACTCGGGTAAAAATAATGAAGTATCACATCACCTGGCAGCCCATGAGTAGGACATTGTAATAGCAACTTCCGAAATCTCAGCCAAGTTTCATGAATTGGTTCCCCTTCTATCCGCTTGAAGTTTTGGATGTTGTCACGTAATTTCACCATCTTTGAGGGTGGAAAGAACCTCAAATAGAATGCCTCGGTGAGCTCCTCCCATAATAGAATAGAGTCTTTCGGTAGCTCTGCTAGCCATCTGGTTGCTTCCCCCATTAGAGAAAGAGGGAACAACCATAGCGGAATTGATTCTTGCAAAATATCCTTGAGTTAGAACGGACTGCACATCTCCACAAAGTTCTGACTATGCTCATGAGGGTTCTCATGATCTAACCCTCCGAATATGCTTTTAGCTTGCAAAAGTTGCCACATTGTACTTGTCACATGGAATACAGCATGCCATAGAGCTTCATTGGCTTGCAAGCAATCGCCACCATCATCATGGTGACAAAGTTGGTTCACGGTGCTTTCATTCGCACTCATCCTGTCACCTGATCACCACAGCTTACAACAAAAAGGTAAGTTGATTCAACTACAACACTAATAGATCACAATTCAACTTCAATAGTAGAATTTTAAACAACACCACTCTCCGGCAGCGGCGCCATTTTGATTAACGTCTCAAGTACACCTCATCCGATTCTAGGGGTAAATGATCGTTAATTAGTATAAACCCAACGAAGAGTTGGGGTCGAACCCACAGGGAGTAGTATATGTTTTAGTTCAATTATGAAGTAGTAAATATGATTTAATTGGTTGTAACAATAGAAATTATCGAAATTACTTAAATAACTCAAAAGGGTGACAGAAATGTCAAATGGGGAAATAAATATCAGTTAGCAATCACGGCAACAACGAATCACAAAGGCGATCAAATTATTTGGAGGTACTTGGGGGGATGACCAATCAACTGCCAATTACGCTAAATGGGTGTTAGATAATTACTAAAAGTTACTAAATCTTCGAGAGTAGAATGGACCCTAGATGAGATAGCTTTCTCTCAAACAACCACCTCACTTTAATTGAGGTCTCTCGAACCTCAACAAACTAAATATGAAAACCAGCCCACAACCTCACTCCATCTACTTTCTCGAGCTAGATAGGTAGAACAGGACTTAAGATTCACTCTCTTGAGCTGAACCCACAATAGCCTAGTCACTACAAGTGCTAATTTATAGCCTTGGTTTTAGACTTCTCTCTCAAGCAAGCATAAAACACTAGGAACAATGAAATAAACATTCAATACAACTAAATTACAACAGAAATAAATCAGACCCACTTCGATTCAGCAAAACAATCAATAATTTCTAACACCCATCAGCTAAATGAAGTAATTAATCACATGGTCAAACCCCCAAGATTGGGGTTTTAGCTAATCATCACAAAAAGTAAAAATTCAATACCTACTACATGCTCCATGATTGGATATTGATTTCCAAGACTTTAGAATGAGTAAAATTCGCTTTAATTGCAAAACCCAACTCGAAAATCTACTTGAAAGCTTTAAAACTTAACAAGAAAAGTATTTTTTTCATTCTGGGTATGAGTTTCTCAATGTTTGGATACCTTCTCTCTCTTCAAAATATCAATTTATACTAATCCAAAGTTTGGTATTTTGGGGCAAATCGGCGAGGAAAGTCGGGCTTCACCGACTGGTCGGTGACTCGCTAAACTCCCCTATCCATAGCCTTTGAGTTTCGTGTTTTCATCCAATTATGAACTGTAACTTTAGGTGATCTAAGTCAGGGTCGCCGATGGGTTCCGCAATTCGCCCTTCGCACCTTTGGATCGCCAATATGCTTACGTCTTCATGGCGCATTCTGTAACTTTCGGCGGTGTAAACTTTCTTCGCCGATCCAGTCGGCGCTTCTCCGAGAGCATTTGTGCCTCACCCAATTTCTCTCATCCTCAGGGCTGGTATGCTAGAACTCTGGGCGGAGTGATGAGCCACTCGGCGGTTCGCCGAGTGGTCTTGGCGATCACTAGGATCATTTTTTCTTCTTAGCCTTCATAGTTGTAAATCAACACTTTAACATCAGTTTAGAGCATAAATTAGGCATTTGAGGACACTTATACTATCAAAATAAAGACCTAAATGAGTCGAAATCTTAGACTCATCAACCTTCTAATTTTTGTGTTTTCTGAATGTGTGGTTGTTCTCTTACATTTTTGAATATCGGTTGCGATCAATACCGATGACTTGAATAGTGCTATTGATCGAACGATACATTTTAGCAAGTCCAATTAGGAAATTCTAAGTTGCATAAGTCATGTGTGAACTCTTAGCATCTCATTGTGACTAGTCGATTGTTGAAATGAGTCTTGCGATGATCGTTGCACTCGAGCTTAACTTATAGAGTCATGATTGATGATTGTGTTGAATGCCTTGTGTGGTGATATTTCATTGAAATATGTGCTTGGTGATACCTACAACTTGCCCCGTTGGTCCAATTGACTAATGTAGGCAAATGAAAGAAATGATCTTAGGCACAAATTTTGGAGAGTGAACCAAATTGCTATTATATTTCTTTGTGACCACCTTGTGAGAGTGTGAACCTAGCTTGGCACCATTTGAGCCTAACCTTTTCTTTGGATTAAACATGAACACATTTGGCTTCTTTCCTCCCCATCTAAAACCTTCATGAAGCATTGGTCCATTTGAATAGCCAACTTAGGCCAAAAGCCTATGTTGGGGGTGTGGTGAAAAATGAGGAGAGTCAAGAAGTTTGTGAAAATTCACCCTTGAAGGATGGTGTTGAAAAAGATGGAACCCCTCCATATAAAAAAAAGAAGAAGAGAAAAACAACATAATAAAAAGATTGAAAAAGAATATTGCAATGCAATTTGTGCATGGATAAAAGAAAAGGGGTGTCCAATGAGTCATATAAGAACTCTATGCTTGAAAGAACTTAGGGTGGATTGTGAAAATAAAAAAGAGTGAAAAAAAGGAGAAGATGTGAAATGCAAGCCATGTTTTATGAAGGTAAAAGTCACTAAGACAAAATGATCATGCCTTTACCCTCAGCCTTGTTACAAACCTTAAAAGACCTTAGTGATCTTGATTGAGCTGAATGTTATGTTGATTGGAAAATACTGGCAAGCCTATGAGCAGAATCATGCATGTGTTTATCTTTGAGAGTGTGAGAGTTGATTTTGATTCCTTAATTCTTTAATTTTGATGAGCTTTATGTGGGCATGGAATCATTCCTGATGTGAGAGCATTCAAATACTTTTGGTGAGCTTGAATTTGCATTTGCAGCAAGCATTGTGAGCTTGACTTATAATTGATGATCACTAGTCACACTTTGAAACTTGTAGTCCACAATTGAACATTGCTCGGGTGGATTAAACCTCATGTGCATTCATGTTTGAGTCTCAAGTAGCACTGTTTGTAAACATTGTTGTTGAACTGATTGATCGTGTATTTTACTTGAGGACAAATAAAAATTTAAGTTAGGGGTGTTGATGAGTCGGGGATTTTGACTTATTTAGGGATTAATATTCCAAGATTTAGTGTACTCAATGCATATTTTACACTCATAATTGATGCTAAAATCGTAATTGGCAGCAATGAAGGCAAAAGAGCAAGGGCATTACGAGGCAAAAAGGAGCGAAAAAGCTGAAAAAGTTGAAGGAAAGCAAAGTTGGTACTCGCCAAAGCCACTCGGCGACTCGCCAAAGCCACTCGGCGACTCGCCAAAGCCACTCGGCGACTCGCCAAGTGGACCTTCAGCTCGCCTAAAGTTCCAGCAAGCTAGCCCATGGATAAAGCCAACTTGGCGATAGGATAAGCAGTTCGGCGATCACCGATTGTGTTCGGTGATGCCAATATAGTTTGCCTAAAGGTACAGAAAAAAGATGGTGAAAGGCTAAGCCAAGAAGGCGATGAAAGGGGGCACTCGACGCATCGCCGACCAGGTCGGTAAAGCCCGACTTACTTCGCCGAGTAACTCCGATGTTGAAATTTTTGAAACGTATAAATGTGATTTTTAAAAGAAAAAAAGGAGTTCCCATATTATCCAGTTCTGTTTTTTTTTTATCTTAAACATTCTAAACATTTTTATTACACTTTCTGAGTAGAGATTTAGGGTTTTTTTTTATTTTTAGCTTCAATTTGAGCATTTGGAGACTTGTGGATTGTTGGCCAACCTGCTGGAAAACATAGTTGGTAACGATTGCTTGTTCTTTATTATGTTCGGCTAAAACCCCCATTCTTGGGGGTGTGATTATTTAATTGAATGTTTCAATTAGCTTATGTGTGTTAATATTTACTGATTTTAATGTTGATGTAAAGTGGGTTCAATTAATAGTTTGTGTTTTAATTAAGGAATTATAGTTGCAAATGCAATTCTAGTCTAGTACTCTAATCTTGCTTGAGAAAAAAGTATTAGAGTTAAAACTATTAGTTGATGATTGTAGTGATTGTGTTGTTATGGGTTTAGCTTGAGAAAGTGGGTCTGAATGAAATCCTACAAATCTAGCTTGAAAAAGTAGATTGATTAAGGTATTGGGCAGCTAATTTGTGTTTTGCTTGTCGAGGTTCAAAAGAACTCGCTTGATATGTCTAGCATGCCAAATATTCTCAATCATTCTGACATGATGAATGATGCTCTAGAACGTACCACATGATAGCACAAGATAGGTTGTGTCCTCTTGAAGATAACTGGCCAACCCCTTTACCAACTTACGGATCCATTCAAACTCTATGGGAATGCTCAACATGGCATAATAGGAAAACTCATGGAAACGAGCCTCATACTAAGAAGCTGGTAAATAGCCCTGATCCAATCTATCGAACTCGTACCGGCATTGATATCGAAGGCTATAGGGCACAAACCTCTCAAAGAACACCTCAGTAAACTGCTCCCAACCCATACCAAGATAACAAATGGGCCTACGAGCAAAAACTGATCTCCACCACTCTGTGGAAACTCCTACAAACTTATATGAGGTGTAAGACTCTTCATATGCCTCTAAAATACTTACTTTGAACAATCTATCATGATACTTAGTCAAAAGTCATAAGCCTCCTCACCAATTATATTATCAAATTCCGGAGGAAATATTTTGACAAATCTCTCAAAACTCTTCTTCTCTAAAGCAGACATAGCAACATTAGAAGAAATATGTGAAGTCATAAATCTCGGAGAAATGAAAAACGGGGCTAAATAGATATCCCAAATTTAAAATCCAACATTCAAAACCTAACCAACCAATTCCTCACTTCTTCTGGCTAATGCTCCACACTTTCATACTCATAATCGAACTCTCATACCAATTTGTCATGACCCAAAAGCCAAGGTCATGATGACACACATCCTGAGAATCCCAAAATAGTATGTATGTCAATGAAATAACATATATGAGACTTCCAATGCCACAACCAATAAGAAAATAACAAACAAGTTCCCAAAACCTGCTAGCATAAGTATAAAGAGAATCTAATACATTTTTAGATACTGAAATACATCTCAAGCCTTCAAAAGGAAATTAAAGTCTGTAAATGATAGATGGAGATTAATGGCGATCCAGAAAGCAGGATCTCACCACAAAAAAAGGAAGAAAACTCCTAGATCAAATCAACCCATATAAAGACCACCCTGACTAAGATCTACATCAAAAGGATAACAGAATTAGGGGGTGAGTACAATCCACATGTACTCACTGTCTTAGACCGACTTAGCATCATTAACTAGTCAGACTTAAGAAATAATCTATGAAACGCTTCCACCTACACGTGGAAAAGTCTCACTCTGGCATCGGTTCTTCGAATTTATATAATAATGGCGCGAATAAAATAAACACACAAGGGTAAAGATAATACTCAAATCATCAAATAAGAAAGTTACATAACACAACAAAGATGTCCAATGCGATGCAATTAAATGATGAAATTATGGAATGATGTGGTGGAACTAAGGTCATCGAACAACCTGTTGTATACACCATGCCAAGCATTTAGCTTCCATACAAGGATCCATGGTGGACTCGCAGTCCATATACCAATCACATCAACTTGCCACCTAGCTCATGGTCAAGGATATGACTAAGGTGTCACATTTCATTTCACAAAAAGAAAGTATTTCTCCACTTTCTCATATTTCCATGAACCAAAAAAGGAATAGATAGGTGGTTCAGGATAGTTTTAAGTAAAAAAAAAGAGTTTGTTAAATATATACCATATTTTGATGGTTGAGTGACGAAGGAGAAGAGAGATAGCATCCCGACTTGCTAGTGATGAGAGGAAAAGAATCCCAATGTATGGTCCTAATTTAAACACGCCACCTACACGACTCACTACATAGGTTTAAGGAATGCAAGATAACATGGTTCTGATATGTTGTATGAGGATGAATGCATCACAAAACTTAGAACATAAAGACATAATCAGTTCATCAAGGTCATAAAATAGCATAGAGTACCCAATCTCAATAAGTCATGAAACATGTCTCAAATGATAGGGATAGTGGAGGAATCCATTTAAAATCAGTATTTACCACTTAGAAAAACATTTCTTCCATTATAAGATGTTTCAAAACTCACTTCAAGCCCCTAACTCGGGCATATCAATGTCAAATGTAAGGATAAGTCACACAGCCCCTCACTGCAATTACTCACATATCACAAGTTTTCAGCAACAATTATTGATTCCACACGAGCCTCCACACAGGCTAAACATCACAAATAGACATCACACAGACTAAAAAAGAATGACAAAACTCAACAACCTCTAAAACACATACTACAACTCATTTCAAAGTTGAATCCCTAAGAAAGATCTCTTACTCATCTCAGTCTAAATTGGAATAGCCAAACCTAGCTCGAATACCGAAACTTTACTCAAACAACACTAACAGAGCGCTTCCTTAATCACACGATCACCAAAATGGTCCCCAACTATCATGAATGGAAAGTTCATCAAAAGTAGCCCAATGATACCCATATTGATAGGATTAGAAACCTAGGGTAAAATAGTCTAAAAATCACTTCAGAAATCAAATGGGTAAAATCATATTTTTAGTTGAAAATCAAGTTCTATAAGCAAAGAGGAGTTCATGGTTGAAAACTCCATTAAAAACAAGCAAGAATCGAGCTCCAAATCAAGAATTTACTAATTTTTCACTTTTAGAGAAAAATACCAAAACCCACATTGAAATCAAGATTTAAAAGAGTTTTCGGAAGATAAAACTTGAAGGAATTGACAAAGAATTGTTAAAGGCACCTACCTAAACGAATCTCCTCAAGAAATCCCTCAAAAATCTCCTCTTCTAAACTCCCAAACGAGTGAAAAATGGTGGAATATAAAAAATGGGATGAAATTCCAAATATAAATAGCTAGGTCTAGAAATTAGGGTCCACAAATGTAGGGAGTACACTGGGAACATGGCCCACTGAACTTCTCGGGTCCGCAAATGCGGGAATAGTGCAACAATCACAAGACATTCTTCACGCGCAAATGCGTTAAGGACCTCCTACAAACTCGGGGCTCCAGACTCACACCCTACGCGAACGTGCTAGGGGACATGCCAATGTAGTCCCCTTGCATCAAACACTAGAAAACTAAAAAAAAAAAGCCTAAGTCCAAGTCTCCGGTCGGACCCCTTGCAATCATTTGGAATTTGATAAAACTGAAATATACCTACTCCCCTACTAAAATCAACCTTACGGACTCATTGGAATCATCGGATTTTTGGAAAGAGGTCAAATAACGAAATTACCCTCCTAAACCACTCTTTAGGCCTAAAACTCAATTTCTCACTCAAACGTCCAAGATTCAACCTAACGCCTCAAAAACCTTACCAACCACTTCACTAGCTCAAACTCGACGTTTAAGACAGATGAACTTGAGAAATTCCCATCTGATGGTCAGAACTCAAAATGTTGACCGAAATCAACCTTATCATAAATTCTCAACTCAAAAGAGGTCAAATCACCAAAAATACATCCGATGGAATCGGAGACCACACCAACCATTCCCAAAATACAAACTAAATATATAAACATTAAGGGGAAGGGAAAAATAGTCATTTCACAACTGAAAGAAAATTTACAAGAAATGAAAAATTACATAAAACAATGAATCTTTTGATTCTCTACAACTTCAAAGGAACAAACACTTCTTCTTCTTCTTCTCCTTCTTCCTTCCCCAATTCCAAGTAAAGTTTGAGATGATTTTTGTGAAGATTTCTTCTCCAAAGAGTGTTGGAATGTATCTATAACAAGGTATGCTTTTAGACTGTGTCTTTATATGGTATAGTTCATATTAGTATATGATTATACTTTCTGATTAGTGAAATGAATTCAATGATCCTGCAAAGTATGTGTTTGATTATATTCTTCAATTCCTTAATTAATCATTTTTTTCCGGACGTGCTGTATAAAGCCCACCAAGGTCTAATTCTCAGGAAATAATATATGACTTCTTAAATTTATATTCATTATATCTCATTGTTGTTTTGATACATTTCATTATTATTTCGTTCTTAAAATCCATCTAACTCATGTGCCCTTAAACCACATTGAAAACCTCAAGTATACCACTTTTGGGTATATAGTCTGGTACTCATCGTAGGGCTAGGACAATTGTGGAGTTGTTTTTACCTTTTAACCACATCTATGTTCTAATTAACTTAATAGAATTTTACTTATAGTGAAATTTCCCTAACATCACAGCACACACGATAGCCATCATTGAATGGTAAAAAGGGAAATAACCGTCAGACCCAAAACAATGAATAGGCACCCCTCGGGCCATGAGGGTGATTCGTGATTAAGGAATAAACCCCAAGGAGTGGTGTTCATGGATACTACCACTAGGTGATTCTGATTTTCATAATACAAGGGAACAGATTCTCGATAACGCTATGAAGATCATAGGAATGACATATATAATAAAGAATTAAGCCTGGAGATGCGGTGAGATTGTTGGATGTCTAGTGTAGCGAGATGATAAAAACCCACGGGTAGCAGGGTCAAAGCATAACACAGCTCCAGCGAATTGGGGGTCTCTAATACGACTCCTAAAGTTCCCTCTCCTCCGTCAAATAAGAATTCATACAAGCAATTGGAAGGTGATGAGATTGGAGGCTATGTTATGAGTTTCGGGGCTATGGTATGAGTCCCTATTAGGGGTGGGCATAAATACCGAACTAATCCAATATTTTGGTTTTTAAGTTCAGTTTTTTTAAAAAAGTTTGGTTATTCGATTTAGTGTTCGATGTAACAGTCTCGCTATTATGGTTCCCTGAAGAATCGATCCTTTATTAAGTATTTTCAAAAAAAATTGATACATACATATACATATATATTTATATACATGTGTGTGTGTGTGTGTGAGAGAGAGAGAGAGAGATTTCGTCCTCCATTTATTTTTTTATTTGCAACAAAAAATTATTTTTAAAACACCGAATCGAACCAAACTAATTTTGTTTGGTGTTCGGTGCACACTTTTTTAAAACTAATAATCAAAGAATTTAATCAAAATTTGATAAAAGCAAACCGAACAATGAATTTGATTGACCAAATACAATGAAAGAACTAATCGACATAAGCATGTGTTGGAATATACAATAGATATTACGAGAAATGACCTAAATCCAGACAAAATTAAGATGACTTTTGTCAAAAAGTTTTGCAAATGTTGAGCATCAGAACCCTATCTTGGTACTAAGTACATTTTACAGAACATTCAATTGACTTCTTCGTTATGCTTATAGGTCAATTTATAAAGGCATATGTCGGGAACCAGAAAGTGAAAACCCAAAAGACAAATTTCTTAAGTCGTATAGCTATACATCAAAACCCTCTTAGAATTCATAATCAAATTTCAAAGGGAGAGAATTTTGATTCCAACCATACTGGATGACTATATACCTGAGGCTTTCACCAAGGGCTTAAATCATCTAAGCTCAAACGCTTCTCAAAATATAAAAGAGAACCTGACTAAGTTCAAAACATCCTCACGGGTTGATGTCCCCAATTGGTACCAGTACAAATTTTAAATATATGATGATAAACCAAATCCAATTATATTTCCTCCATAAATGAATCATGATGGCTCCAATAGTCATCTCGAAAGAACATTGATCCATAACTAAGGAAACCATTTCCAACCATATGTTCCTAGGAGGAAGGCTCTGAAACATTACTCAGATCAAAGTAGAGGTAGCCAATGCTATCATTTTGTGGTCATTAACAATCAGCGGTTAGATTCCAATCATGATAACAAGGATTTATATAATAGGAAACCAATAAATACCTCCATAATTACTACCGGTAAGAGATGGTGAGTCACCACTAATCTCTAAATACTACTTTGGCATGAGTACCACAAACTTAGTATCAATAATGAGGGTAATAGGAGAAGTGAAATGGCCAAAAGATATCTGGTTAGCTCTTAAAATTTGGGATCAGAGTTTGCGGTGTGAGTTTCACCACACGGACAGTCAAATAACCAGGGACTACAAGCATGACGAGGTAGCCAATTTTCTCAAAGAGTGTCCTCGAAGGGAATTCTTGATCGACACAGCCAAGAATAACTATGGAAGAATGAGGGGCAGGAAAATGTAGAAAAGGCCTTACTCCCCATGCAACACCATCAACATGATATTTAGAGGGGTTGAGGTCAACATTGTAATGTATTCAATAGCCAAGAATACAAGTCTAAATCACATATGATAAAATGGTACATGATGACATGGGCTCTGAAGATGTGGTTTTCTTCGAGAATGCAGATGCAGATGGCCTCACTTAGCCTCATAAAGATGCCCTAGTAATTTCTTTAAATATTTAATGTAGTATAGTTAAACATGTAATAATTGATTAAGATATCTCCACCAATGTCATTTAATTGAGGTTGCTCGAGAAAATAAAGCTTGCAGACGATATTATCCCAGTCATAAAACTGCTAGCCAATTTCAACTAATCAACTAACATGACCCAGGGTGAGATTAGGCTACCAATGTGTGCTAAAGGGATGGTCAATTAAACCTTGATTGAGGTGATGGATAGAGATATAGGGTACAAAATTATCATAGGTATGCCTTATATTCATAACATGAAGGAAGTTCCCTCCACCTATCATCAAACTCTCAAGTTTCCCTCTCCAAATGACATCAAGATCATTCATGAGGGAAATCATGCAGCTAGAGAAATGTTTGAGGTATCCATGGATAACATAAAACTATAAAAGAGTGAGAAATAACAATCAAAAGGGAATCATCTAGAGCTATATGCAAAGTAGATAGACTCTAGATAGAGAGTCAGCACTAGTGATGAATTACCTTACAGGTCTGAGATTGTGAGTTATTTCTAGGCCTTTGAGGAAAACGATGCTAATAAACCAATATTAGAAGAACTCAAAAAAGTCATTCTGCTCGTCAACCACCTTGATAGAAAGGTATACCTCGGAATAGGGTCAAGCACTAAACTCAAGAAAAAACTTATTAATATTTGTAAAGATGAAATTAAAGCAAATATTTTTGATTGGTTGCATATATATAAAAGATACCACCCAAAGTTGTGATCCATTGTTATGGGATGAACTTGGATTTCCCTCTGATGAAGTAGATGAAATTTGAAATATCTGAGCCAAAGAATATATTTGTTAAGAAATAGGTAAACAAATTGCTTGATAAAGAATCCAATTGGGAAATGAAGTAGCCAGACTCGCTAGTTAACATATTTATAGTATCTAAAAGTCTTAACAAATTTTGGATGTGTATAGATTTGAAAAGTTCGAACAACGCATGTCCCAAGAACTCATTTATGGTACCAAATATCAGTTAAATGATTAACCCCATCACCGCGTATGAGGTGATGGTTTTTATTAACCTATACTCTGGTACAATTAAATATAGATGCAATCGGATGAATAATATAATACTTCATGCATCACTAACTTTGGTACTTATTGTTATAAAGTAATGTCATTTGGACCGAAAATGTTGGGGTTACCCATCAAAGGGTAGTAAATAAAATGTTTAAAAAACAAAAGGAAAAATTATGGAAGGTTATACTTATGTTGTGTTTGCAAATCCTATGGATGCAGTGGACCACTTGTGTCATTTGTTAGTAACCTTTGACATTCTAAGAAAGCACAACATAAGGATCAATTCGGAGAAGCGTGCCTTCAAAGTTAGATTTAGAAAAATTCTTTGGTTTTTTATTACAGAACAAGAGGACCAAGGTGAACCTAGAAAAGATTGATGCGGTCGCAGATATTCCATACCTGCTCAATAGTATAAAAGTGGTCTAAAGATTAAGCGAACAGGTGAAAATCCTTAGAAGGTTCATCTCCAGGTCATCTAAGAAATGCCATAGTTTGTTCTCTCTATTGAAGAAGAAGAATGACTTACAGTGGACACTAGAACGCCAACAAGTTCTACAAGATTTGAAGGCATACTTATTAGGCCCATCCCTATTGTAGAAATAGTAGGATAGCAAGCAATTGCTTTTATACGTAGTTGTATTCAAAGACAAGGTAACTGTCATTGTAGTTCGTGAAGAAAAAGGTATGGAACACCCAATTTACTATGTTAGCAGAATCCTTGTGAGTGTTGAAACTTGATACTCACAACTTGGAAAAGTTTGCCTTAGCCATCATGATAGCCACTCGGAAGCACATACTATACTTCCAACGCCACCCCATTATCGTAGTCACAACTTACCAATTATAAAACTTTCTCCATAAACCCAAACTCTTAGGTCATATATCTAAATGGGTAGTGTAAATAAGAGAATTTGATATTCAATTCAGACCCTAAATTGCCATCAAGTCACAAGTTTTAACCGACATCGTGGTTGATTTTAGTCCAAGAATAATGCCTCAAACGATAAAATATGTAATCCTTATTTCTACATCGTGGAGTATTCAAGGGCTGCTACGCATTTTTCAATTTTGGTAAATTTTGAGTTTTACCTGTTTCTTGTTTTTTTAATTGATTAAAGTGTGATTTATTTATATGTTAGATTTTCACAGCGTTTCGAGCCCCGAATTTTGTTCTGTTTTGGAACAAAAGTTTGGGTTACCATTTTGGATCTTTTGGTAGAGTCAAATTTTGAAAGTCTGGTGCGGGTCCCACGGTTTCCGTTTCAACTCCAAAATTGACCCGTCTCAATTTGTTATGATTTTGACGTCTGAACGACCATACTAACGTTGTGATCCTATATTTGATTGTTTGGAAGGGTTCAAAGGCTGTTCAGAAAGGAAAAGCTCCGGCTAATTGATTTGGAGCGTGCGCGGTCGACCTACAGGTAAGGTACGACTTTCTTTCTATCTAGATTGAGCCTGAATGTGTGAAATCATGTTTATTAGTGTTGGGGGTGGTGACCTAGTATTCTTACCTCTCTTCTTGGATACCATGTTTTACGTTTGATCAACATTATATCGGGTATAGTACCATGCTAGTGGGATGGTTTGGGTTTGTGCATGCTATGTGAAATGCTTGAATTTACTTGCTTTCTGATGCATGCCCAGCCTTAGCTTAGGATAGACCAATGTTGCCTTAGACTCTCAGACTTTGTTGCTTTGCTTTGTCTCCAATGTCATTCCAGACAGACTAGATCCTTGTAGACTAGAATAGTAGACTTTAGTCTGATAGTATGAGCCTTAGTTTAGGTGAATTTATAGCTTATTAGATCTTATATCCTCTCTCTTTCCCTATTTTTGTGGTTCTAAGGTGTTACCGGAGGTTTATGCTATCGCAACGATTGGATACTGTAATTATACTAGGCTGGGAGCTTCTGTTGATACCTTTGGGTTGGGCGGTATCCCACGGTGACTTGACTTTACATGGGATTCTCCTTGGAATTGGCACACCCCTGGAACTCTTGTTAGTTAGGTTATGAGTATGTTTGTTGTAGTGATTATTTACAGTTCCACGTCGTAATTTCCAGTTTGAGTCTGACGTTTTACAGTTTGAGACCGTTATTTCCAGCTTGAGACTGAGGCCTTGGGTTTGATGCCCAGATTCGATCACCTTGGGTTCGAGGCCCAAATTCTAACATTTTGGGTTCAAGGCACAACTTCTACCACTTTGGGTTTGAGGCCCAGATCCTATAACTGGGGTCGAGGCGTGGTTGAATTCTTTCTGACTTGGGTTTGATTATCTTATTCTTGTAGTCTTAGCTATTCAGTGTACCTGTCGGGCTTATGGGAGTCCTTTCGAGTAATATTTTAACTTGTGCACGAGTGTAATTATTGAGCTTATGGGGGGGGCCCCCCTATAACACCCCAAAAATTTCTAAGTTAAGACTTAAGCTATTCTTCATTTATATGTAAGGTCGTATCGGGTGATTCTTAAATTAACCATATGTGTAAGGGTAAATTCTTTAGTGTGGGAATGATTTTTGATATTAATTAAGGTCACTAGACTCCTAGCACGAAGTTGAGTTGAAAGTTTCCTTACCGATTAAGTATAACCTGTCAAATTAAAGGTGTATGAATCTTCTTTCCAACGCCGCCAATTTCGCAACAATCTAAGTTTTGAGTAAAAAGTTATGACCATTTTAGTAACCTGATACAGTGCAGTGACGAATTAGCCGACGGGAAAACATTAAAAAGGATCGTTTTTGTATCTTTACCTCTAAAAAAACCCTAAAAAAATTTCTTGACTAATTAAAGACCCAAAACAATTAGAGTTTCATCTATTAATCCATCATTCTCTTATCTCTCAAACCCCAAGGCAAAATCCTAAGGAAAAATCAAAGTAGAAGACTCCATTCAAGATTTTCTTCAAGGTAAGTCTTTCTCCGAGAATTCCATTCTTTTCAACTCAAATTGCTCCATACAATTATGAATCACTAGTGAAAAATCATAATTCTTGGCCATAAAGATTTCAAGAAACTAATTCAAGAATCTCAAGAAAGGTTTTCTTGATTGTTCTCCTTCAAGCTAGGGTTTCAAGGCTTCTAATCAATTTCTTCTTCAAAATTCTTCAAGAACCTTGTTCTTTCAAGTATGTAAGGCGATCATAGTGTTGGACTAGTGCGTCCTCACGCCCTACATCTACTTTCAGATGAGGTAAGTCGGGGTCGCCGAGTGGTTCAGCGACATGCCATTTGCTCCCTTCTATCGTCGTTATGCATTGATTCTTAGCATTCTCAAGTCCCGTAACTTTGGGCGATCCATCTTGTCATCGCGGAACTGATCGGCGATTCGCCGACTGCCCTTTTTTAGTCGCTGACTTGGTTTCTTCCCTCAGGGCTGGCACACTAGAACTTTGGGTGGTCTGAAGTGCAACTCGGCGATTCAACGAGTGGTTTTGGTGATCACCAGGATTGCTTTTCTGCAATTCTTCAGCTTATTTTGTTCCTTTTTGTCTGTTAGTGTCCTTACTTTGCTCCTTAGTCCACATACCTGAAAATCAAGGCTTTAACGTCAGTTTATAGCACAAATTAGGCATTTGAGGACACTAAAACTACCAAAAAAAAAGCCCTAAATGAGTCCAAATCTCAGACTCATCAGAGTTCCAACCTTGTTTCCCACCCACCTTAAAGTAGCTCGGGTGAGAACCCTCCTCAATTCTCAACACTCTCCTTACTTCTTTGGGTTCACCCACATTTTACAGCACTTGGTTTTGTAACAACTCCATTTGGGACATCATTTTACTAATATTCTCATCCCTCTCTTTCTCCTTGTCAAGTTGTTCTTGTGTCATCCTAAAGTTAAAAGGGGAAACTCGGTCCTCTTGAGTGTACCACGCCTGATTTATCTTTGTCATTTCATCAAGAAGGGACGAGGCTAACTCAAATGGTTCCAACATTATTCCTCCCCGAGCCAACTGGTCAGCCACTCCTTTGTTCACTGAGTCTAAACTCGGGTAAAAATACTGAAGTATCACATCACCCGGCAGCCCATGAGTAGGACATTGTAATAGCAACTTCCGAAATCTCAGCCAAGTTTCATGAATTGGTTCCCCCTCTATCCGCTTGAAGTTTTGGATGTTGTCATGTAATTTCACCATCTTTGAGGGTGGAAAGAACCTCAAGTAGAATACCTCGGTGAGCTCCTCCCATAATAGAATAGAGTCTCTCGGTAGCTCTGCTAGCCATTTGGTTGCTTCCCCCATTAGAGAAAAAGGAAACAACCGCAGCCGAATTTATTCTTGCAAAATATCCTTGAGTGAGAACGGACTGTACATCTCCACAAAGTTCTGAATATGCTCATGAGGGTTCTCATGATCTAACCGTCCGAATATGCCTTTAGCTTGCAAGAGTTGCAGCATTGTACTTGTCACATGGAATGCAACATGGTCCTCAACTAAGGTAGGCGAATAGCACCTACGCCCCCCAATAGATCTTCATTGGCTTGCAAGCAATCGCCACCATCATCTTGGTGACAAAGTTGGTTCACTGTGCTTTCATTTGCACTCATCATGTCACCTGATCACCACATACATCACCAATAGATCACAATTCAACTTCAATAGTAGAATTCTAAACAACACCACTCTCTGGTAGCGGCGCCATTTTGAATAACATCTCAAGTACACCTCATCTCATTCTAGGTGTAAACGATCATTAATTAGTATAAACCCAATGAAGAGTTGGGGTTGAACCCACAGGGAGTAGTATAAGTTTGAGTTCAATTATGAAGTAGTAAATGTGATTTAATTGGTTGTAGGATTAGAAATTATCGGAATTACTTAAATAAGTCAAAAGGGTGACAAAAATGTCAAATGGGGAAATAGATATCAGTTAGCAATCACGGCAACAACAATTAACAGAGGCGATCAAATGATTTAGAGGTACTTGGGGGGATGACCAATCAACTGTCAATTACGTTAAATGGGTGTTAGCTAATTACTAAAATTTACTAAATCTTCATGAGTAGAATGGACCCTAGATGAGATAGCTTTCTCTCAAACAATTACCTCGCTTCAATTGAGTTCTCTCGAATCTCAACAGACTAAATAATAAAACCAGCCCACAACCTCACTCCATCTACTCTCTCGAGCTAGATAGGTAGAACAGGACTTAAGATTCACTCTCTCGAGCTGAACCCACAATAGCCCAGTCACTACGAGTGCTAATTTATAGCCTTTGTTTTAGACTTCTCTCTCAAGCAAGCATAAAACACTAGGAACAATGAAATAAACATTCAATACAACTAAATAACAGCAGCAATAAATCAGACCCACTTCGATTCAACAAAACAATCAATAATTTCTAACACCCATCAGCTAAATTAAGCAATTAATCACCTGGTCAAACCCCCAAGATTGGGGTTTTAGCTAGTCATCACAAAAGGTGAAAATTCAATACCTACTACATGCTCCATGACAAGATATTGATTTCCAAGACTTTAGAATGAGTAAACTTTGCTTTAATTATAAAACTCAACTTGAAAATCTACTTGTAGGCTTTAAAACTGAACAAGAATAGTATTTTTTTCATTCTGGTATGAGTTTCTCAATGTTTGGATACATTCTCTCTCTTCAAAATATCAATTTATACTGATCCAAAGTTTGGCATTTTGGGGCAAATCGGTGAGGAAAGTCGGGCTTCACGACTAGTCGGTGACTCACCAAACGCCCCTGTCTATCACCTTCGAGTTCCATGTTTTCATCCAATTATGCACTGTCACTTTAGGCGATCTAAGTCGGGGTCACCGATGGGTTCCGTGATTCTCCCTTCGCTCCTTTGGATCGCCAATCTACTTGCGTCTTCATGGCGCATTCTGTAACTTTCGACGGTCTAAACTTTCAGGGCTTGTATGCTAGAACTTTGGGCAGAGTGATGAGCCACTCGGTGGTTTTTCGAGTGGTCTTGGCGATCACCAGGATCTCTTTTCTTCACTTCTTCAGCTTTTTAGCTCCTTTTTGCCCAGTTATATCCTTGCCTTGCTCCTTAGCCTTCATAGATGTAAATCAACACTTTAACATCAGTTTAGAGCATAAATTAGGCATTTGAGGACACTTATACTATCAAAACAAAGCCCCAAATGAGTCAAAATCTCAGACTCATCAGCCTTCTAATTTTTGTGTTTTCTGAATGTGTGGTTGTTCTCTTGCATTTTTTAGTATCGGTTGCGATCAATACCGATGACTTGAATAGTGCTCTTGATCGAACGATATGTTTTTGGAAGTCCAATGAGGCAAGTCTGAGTTGCATAAGTCATGTGTGAACTCTTAGCATCACATTGTGACTAGTCGATTGATGAAATGAGTCTTGCGATGATCGTTGCACACGAGCTTAACTTGTAGAGTCATGATTGATGATTGTGCTAAATGCCTTTTGTAGTGATATTTCATTGAAATATGTGCTTGGTGATACCTAGAAATTACCCCGTTGGTCCAATTGACTAATGTACGCAAATGAAAGAAATGATCTTAGGCACAAATTTTGGAGAGTGACCCAAATTGCTACTATATCTCTTTCTGACCACCTTGTGACAGTGTGAACCTAGCTTGGCACCATTTGAGCCTAACCTTTTCTTTGGATTAAACATGAACACATTTGGCTTCTCTCCTCCCCATCTAAAACCTTCATGAAGCATTGGTCCGTTTGAATAGCTAACTTAGGCCAAAAGCCTATGTTGGGGGTGTGGTGAAAAATAAGGAGAGTCAAGAAGTTTGTGAAAATTTACCCTTGAAGGATGGTGTTGAAAAATATAGAACCCCTCCATATAAAAAAAGGAGAAGAGAAAAACAAAAGAAGAAAAAGATTGAAAAAGAATGTTGCAATGCAATTTGTGCATGGATAAAAGAAAAGGGGTGTCCAATGAGTCATATAAGAACTCTATGCTTGAAAGAACTTAGGGTGGATTGTGAAAATCAAAAAGAGTGAAAAAAAAGGAAAAGAAGTGAAATGCAAGCCATGTTTCATGAAGGTAAAAGTCACTAAGACAAAATGATCATGCCTTTACCATCAACCCCGTTACAAGCTTTAAAAGACCTTAGTGATCTTGATTGAGTTGAATGTTATGTTGATTGAAAAATACTGGCAAGCCTATGGGCAGAATCATGCATGTGTTTATCTTTGAGAGTGTGAGAGTTGATTTTGATTCCTTAATTCTTAAATTTTGATGAGCTTTGTGTGAGCATGGAATCATTCTTGATGTGAGAGCATTCGAATACTTTTGTTGAGCTTGAATTTGCATTGCAGCTAGCATTGTGAGCTTGACTTATATTTGTTGATGACTAGTCACACTTTGAAACTTATAGTGCACAATTGAACATTTCTCGGGTGGATTAAACCTCATGTGCATTCATGTTGAGTCTCAAGTAGCACTGTTTGTAAACATCGTTGTTGAACTGATTGATGTTGTATTTTACTTGAGGACAAACAAAAAGTTTAAGTTAGGGTTGTTGATGAGTCGGGGATTTCGACTCATTTAGGGCTTAATATTCAAAGATTTAGCGTACTCAATGCATATTTTACACTCATAACTGATGTTCAAATCATAATTTACAGCAATGAAGGCAAAAGAGCAAGGCAAGGGCATTACGAGGTAAAAAGGAGCGAAAAAGCTGAAAAAGTTGAAGGAAAACATATATGAGACTTCCAATGCCACAACCAATAAGAAAATAACAAACAAGTTCCCAAAACCTGCTAGCATAAGTATAAAGAGAATCTCATACATTTTTAGATACTGAAATACATCTCAAGCCTTCAAAAGGAAATTAAAGTGTGTAAATGATAGATGGAGACTAATGGCGATCCAGAAAGCAGGATCTCACCACAAAAAGAGAAGAAAACTGCTAGATCAAATCAACCGCTACGAAGACCACCCTGACTATGATCTACATCAAAAGGATAACAGAATTAGGGGGTAAGTACAATCCACATGTACTCACTAGCTTAGACCGACTTAGCATCATTAACTAATTAGACTTAAGAAATAAACTACGAAATGCTTCCACCTACACATGGAAAAGTCTCAATCTGGCATCGGTGCTTCCAATTTATATAATAATGGTGGGAATAAAGTAAACACACAAGGGTAAAGATAATACTCAAATCAACAAGTAAGAAAGTTATATAACACAACAAAGATGTCCAATGCGATGCAATTAAATGATGAAATGATGGAATGATGTGGTGGAACTAAGGTCATCGAACAACCTGTTGTATACACCATGCCAAGCATTTATCTTTCATACAAGGACCCATGGTGGACTCGCAGTCCATATACCAATCACATCAACTTGCCACCTAGCTCATGGTCAAGGATATGACTAAGGTGTCACATTTCCTTTCACAAAAAGATAGTATTTCTCCATTTTCTCATATTTCCATGAACAATGATATGTTGTATGAGGATGAATGCATCACAACACTTAGAACATAAATAGATAATCAGTTCATCAAGCTCATAAAATAGCATAGAGTATCCAATCTCAATAAGTCATGAAACATGTCTCAAATGATAGGGATAGTGGAGGAATCCATTTAAAATCAGTATTTACCACTTAGAAAAATATTTTAAGATGTTTCAAAACTCACCTCAAGCCCCTAACTCGGGAATATAAATGTCAAATGTAAGGATAAGTCACACAGCCCCTCACTACAATTACTCACATATCACAAGTTTTCAGCAACAATTATTGATTTCACACGAACCTCCACATAAGCTAAATATCACAAATAGACATCACGCAGACTAAACAGGAATGACAAAACTCAACAACCTCTAAAACACATACTACAACTCATTTCACAGTTGAATCCCTAAGAAAGATCTCTTACTCATCACAGTCTAAAATTGGAATAGCCAAACCTAGCTCGAATACCGAAACTTCACTCAAACAACACTAACAGAGTGCTTCCTTAATCGCACGATCACCAAAATGGTCCCCAACTATCATGAATGGAAAGTTCATCAAAAGCAGCCCAATGATACCCATATTGATAGGATTAGAAACCTGGGGTAAAATAGTCTAAAATCACTTCAGAAATCAAATGGGTAAAATTATATTTTTAGTTGAAAATCAAGTTCTACAAGCAAAGAGGAGTTCATGGTTGAAAATCCCATTAAAAACAAGCAAGAATCGAGCTCAACATCAAGAATTTACTAATTTTTCACTTTCAGAGAAAAATCCCAAAACCCACATTGAAATCAAGATTTAAAAAAGTTTTTAGAAGATAAACTTGAAGGAATTGACAAAGAATTGTTAAAGGCACTTAACTAAGCGAGTCTCCTCAAGAAACCCCTCAAAAATCTTCTCTTCTAAACTCCCAAACGAGTGAAAAATGGTGAAATATGAAAAATGAGATGAAATTCCAAATATAAATAGTTAGGGTCCGCAAATGTAGGCAGTACACTGTAAACATGGCCCACTAAACTTCTCAGGTCCGCAAATATGGGAATAGTGCAACAATCACAAGACATTCTTCACCCGCAAACGCGTTAAGGACCTCCTACAAACTTGGGGCTCCAGACTCACACCCTACGCGAACGTGCTAGGGGACAAGCGAATGTAGTCCCCTTGCATCAAACACTAGAAAACTAAAAAAAAGCCTAAGTCCAAGTCTCCGGTTGGACCCCTTGAAATCATTTGGAAGTTGATAAAAATGAAATATACCTACTCCCCTACTAAAATCAACCTTACGGACTCATTGGAATCATCGGAATTTTGGAAAGAGGTCAAATAATGAAATTACCCTCCTAAACCACTCTTTAGGCTTAAAACTCAATTTCTCACACAACGTCCAGATTCAACCTAATGCCTCAAAAACCATATCAACCACTTTACTAGCTCAAACTCGATGTTTAAGACAGATGAACTTGCGAAATTCCCATTTGATGGTCAGAACTCAAAATGTTGACCGTAGTCAACCCTATCATAAATTCTCAACTCAAAAGAGGTCAAATCACCAAAAATACACCTGATGGCATCGGGGACCAGACCAACCATTCCCAAAATACAAACTAATTATAAAAACATTAAGGGGAAGGGCAAAATAGTCATTTCACAACTGAAAGCAAATTCACAAGAAATGAAAAATTACATAAAACAATGAATATTTTTATTCTCTACAACTTCAAAGGGACTTCAAAGGAACAAATACTTCTTCTTCTTCCTTCCCCAATTCCAAGTAATGTTTGAGAAGATTTTTGTGAAGATTTCTTCTCCAAAGAGTTTTGAAATGAATCTATAACAAGGTATGATTTTAGACTGTGGCTTTATATGGTGTAGTTCGTATTAGTATATGATTATACTTTCTGACTAGTGAAATGAATTCAATGATCCTACAAAGTATGTGTTTGATTAGATTCTTCAATTCCTTAATTAATTATTTTTTTCCGGACGTGTTGTATCAAGCCCATAAACCACATTGAAAAACTCAAGTATAACACATTCGGGTATAGAGTCTGGTGCTCACCGTGGGGCTAGGACAATTGTGGTGTTGTTTTAACCTTTTAACCACATCTATGTTCTAATTAACTTAATAGATTTTCTTTATAGTGAAATTTCCCTAACATCACAGCACAAATGATAGCCATCATTGAATGGTAACAAGGGAAATAACCGTTAGACCCAAAACAATGAACAGGCACCCCTCGGGCCATTAGGGTGATTGGTGATTAAGGAATAAACCCCTAGGAGTGGTGTTCAAGGAAGACTACCACTAGGTGATTATGATTTTCATAATACAAGGGAACAGATTCTCGATAACGCTTTTAAAATCATAGGAATGACATATATAATAAAGAATTAAGCTTGGAGATGTGGTGAGATTGTTGGATGTCTAGTATAGCGAGATGATAAAAACCCACGGGCAGCAGGGTCAAAGCATAACACAGCTCCAGCGAATTGGGGGACTCTAATACGACTCCTAAAGTTCCCTCTCCTCCGTCACAGAAGAATTCATACAAGCAATTGGAAGGTGATGGGATTGGAGGCTATGTTATTAGTTTTGGGGCTATGGTATGAGTCCCTATTAGGGGTGGGCATAAATACCGAACTAATCCAATATTTTGGTTTTTATTCTTCGGTTTTTAAATTCAGTTTTTTTTTCAAAAGTTTGGTTCTTCGATTTAGTGTTCGATGTAACAGTCTCGATATTATGGTTTCCTGAAGAATCAATCCTTTATTAAGTATTTTTAAAAAATAATTATATATACATATACATGTGTGTATGAGAGAGAGAGAGAGAGAGAGATATTGTCACGACCCAGGAGTACCCCCTAGATGTGACAAGGCACATAGGACCTCGAAAGGCTCCATGTAAGCCACGTAGCATATCATAACATAATACATAAGAAATGATGCGGAATTTAAAAACTTTATCCATACAATTGAAGTCTTTTATAAAAGCAAGCGGAAGTCTAACTTGTCTCAATTAGCCATCTAATACAATCCTTGAATCAACAATAGGGTCACGGCCCTTCAACAAAATCCGAAACATAAAATTACTATAAAAGGAACTACTAATGGCTCATACGTCCTCAAATCTTGAGGACTCACCACAACTCGGAGAATAGTCAATCCAAGCTTGAACCAATAGAGAATCACCTTAAGAACCGGAACCTACACTTTATGAAAAATGTAGAAAATATGGGTTAGTACAAAAATTTACTAAGTATGATAGTCATGCATAAAAACCTTTAAAATATGCTAAGAAGGACATTTTAGTTGAAAACCATGCTATATGCCAAGTTTGAGAACATCATGAAACTTTAGTGTAAAAACATAAGTCACAAGCATATTCAACATATAGATCATCATAGCATAATAGAAGCATACCATAAGCACCCTCAAAGTCTACTTGTGCAATGCATGAGTAAGATCCCATACTCCTACTCATACTAAGTAAAGCTTCTTGAGTAATCATAGTTCATAGTTCATTCTATCATAGTCAATACTTACATCATCATATCAAATAGAACCATCTCATAAGTAACCCTAAGTTATACTTGTGCAATGCATAGATAAAGATTCCATAATCCCATCTATACTAAGTACCACTTTTTGGTCACCATAATCATACTTACCATTCTTTATTCTCATCTTTAGTTAATACTCATAGACAAGGAAACCTTCACATTTACTAAGTCATATCAAGGAAAGCAACTCATAACAGCAATCAACATTAAGCATACTTCATTACATTTAGCCTTCATGTCAACATACTTAGTAGTATCATCATAAGCATATTCATTTCATGAATCATCATAACATAAAGGAACACACCATAACTACTCTCAAAGCCTACTTGTGCAATGCATGGATGAAGTCCCACACCCCTACCCACACTAAGTAGTGCATTCTTGAGAAGCCATAGTTCATTATCATTCATTGTGGGAGTCCTACTTGCCTAGGGTAGAACTGTCAATTTAGCTTAGGTGGATCCACTAGCTAGTAACCTATGTGGGCACATAGTTATGGGATATGAAGATTGCTGCTAGATACCCCACCTCAACTCACGTATGGGCATCCATCTCAAGAGATTGCTACTAAATACCCCGCCTCAACTCACGTATGAGTATCCATCTCAATCACTATCAACTCGGTGCTTAGCATTATTCCCCACGGAGTACTTAACATTTCATTACTTGAGTTTATTAAAATGGGATATAGAGATTGTTACTAGATACCCCGCCTCAACTCACGTATGAGTATCCATCTCAGTCCCAACATTCATTCATAAGATAGCTCATAGATTCAATAGGTTAGAATAGCCTTTCAACTAAGAATCCCCATATTGTGAGAAAACCTTTCACAACATGTCATTATCATTCATAAGTGTATAATTGAGAATAGCCTTTCAATCAACACAACATCATTATCATAATCATAGAACTTCATTCATACTTTATTCATAAGTGTGTGTGTATGTGAGAATATCCTTTCAACAACACCACCATTACATCATAGTTATAATCACTTTATTCTCAAAGGATTCATAAAGCATGTACATAAGCATCAAGATCATACATAATTCTCATAATTTTCCCTTCAAGGACCATGAATCATAAGTCAACAACACATATAGAATTACTATATTAGACATGGATAATAATATGATTCAAGTAATCAATTCATAACATTCATAATTCTACAACATTCTAATAACATCAATCAATACCCACACTTTAAGATCCAATTTCAGAATTAGGGAAATTCATTGATTCTTGAGGAATTCAACTTAAAATAATATTAAATCATCAATATATCCATAAATAATCATAATTCAATCATTAAAAATGAATTTGAAAGTAATCCATGAGATTGAAGTCAAACCCTAACTTTTGGGTTTTCTAACTTTGAAATTTGGGGGTTTTGAAGGGGCTCTATGGGTGAAGGCTACCCATAGATGAAGAGATACCATACCTTATTGAAGAATTCCCATGAATTTGATGAGAAAAGCTTGATTCTTCAACCTTAGCTTCACCTTTCTTCTTCTTCTTCCTTGGAGTTCTAGAGAGAGAAATATTTGGGGGAAAGTTGGTTGTGATTTGGGTTTAGGGATTTTATGAAGTGAATGGGTTGGTTAATTACATAAAGAAGTTTATATAGGTGTATTAAAACCATACAAAACGACCTCACTTAATACTAATTAAATTAGGAATTACCTAAACTACCCCTACATTAACCGCCAAAAGGCAGTTTCCAGGTGCCCACCCACGACCCTCACTGACGGACCATGGTTGGACCCACGACCCATGCTGGTGAGGCATGGGTTGAGTTACTTAAACTCCTCACTTGGCCCCCTTGACCCACGAGCCTCTCCCACGGAGCGTGGACCACCCTACGGGTCGTAGGTCTCTCTGTGGGTCACTATTTTGGGTAGGTTTGGGGTAGACTTTAGGGTCCTCCTCAAAGCCCCTTGGTTGGTCCTTGGGGAGTCGTACCTTGACTTTTAACCCCTAAACCCCTCATCCTAAGTACGAGAAGCTATTTTACGATTCTAACCCACACATCAAACTCAAAACCTCTCACGTAAGGCTCTAGTTTTACCTACCAGTTTTCCGTGTGTTACAGAGATTTGGTCCTCCATTTATTTTTTCATTTGCACTGAAAAATTATTTTTAAAACACCGAACCAAACCAAACTAATTTTGTTTGGTGTTCGGTACACACTTTTTTAAAACTAAAAATCAAAGAACTGAATCAAAATTTGATAAAAGCAAACCGAAAAACCGAACAATGAATTTGATTGACCAAATACAATGAAACAACTAATCGACATAAGCACATGTTGGAATATACAATAGATATTACGAGAAACGACCTAAATCCAGACAAAATCGAGAGGACTTGTCAAAAAGTTTTGCAAATGTTGAGCGTCAGAACCCTAACTTGGTACTAAGTACATTTTGCAGAACATTCAATTGACTTCTTCGTTATGCTTATAGGTCAATTTATAAAGGCATATGTCGGGAACCAGAAAGTGAAAACCCAAAAGACAAATTTCTTAAGTCGTATAGGTATACATCCAAACCCTCTTAGAATTCATAATCAAATTTCAAAGGGAGAGAATTTTGATTCCAACCATACTGGATGACTACATACCTGAGGCTTTCACCAAGGACTTAAATCATCTAAGCTCAAACGCTTCTCAAAAGATAAAAGAGAACCTGACTAAGTTCAAAACATCCTCACGGGTTGATGTCCCCAATTGGTACCAGTACAAATTTTAAATATATGATGATAAACCAAATCCAATTATATTTCCTCCATAAATGAATCATGATGGCTCTAAGAGTCATCTCGAAAGAACATTGATCCATAACTAAGGAAAGATCATTTCAGACCATATGTTCCTAGGAGGCAGGCTCTGAAACATTACTCAGATCAAAGTAGAGGTAGCCAATGCTATCATTTTGTGGTCATTAACAACCTTAGATTCCAATCATGATAACAAGGATTTATATAATAGGAAACCAATAAATACCTCCATAATTACTACCGGTAAGAGATGGTGAGTCACCACTAATCTCTAAATACTACTTTGGCATGAGTACCACAAACTTAGTATCAATAATGAGGGTAATAGGAGAAGTGAAATGGCCAAAAGATATCTGGTTAGCTTTTAAAATTTGGGCTCTGAAGATGTGGTTTTCTTCGAGAATGCAAATGCAGATGGCCTCACTTAGCCTCATAAAGATGCCCTAGTAATTTCTTTAAATATTTAATATAGTATAGTTAAACATGTGATAATTAATTCAGATATCTCCACCAACATCATTTAATTGAGGTTGCTCGAGAAAATAAAGCTTGCAGACGATATTATCACAGTCATAAAACTGCTAGCCAATTTAAACTAATCAACTAACATTGTCACGCCCCAAACTCAAGGGGCGCAACTGGCTCTTAATGTTAAAACCCAAGCTCGAGCTGACCCTGCTGAACCATTTGCTACTAGCGCATGGCAGCCACACGCAGTCAAGAAAACAAACAAGTATATCTTGGCTTAAAATTAAGCCATCGGCCGGCAAGGCCCCTGTCAACAGATCTATAAAAGAAACAGCTACTCCCAAGAGTTCATATAAAGAAATAGCCAACTAGCACAAAAGACCTGATTGGGCCGTCGAGGCCACCATAATCTCTATACAAAAACTGAAAGCAGGTATATATCAAGACAATACATCAAAATTCTAACAAGCTTCAGCAAACCAACAAACTAGGCCTGCATGGCCATAACGTAGCTATAAACCCCACATACTAGTCTGCAATCCTCTAAGAGTGGTAAAGATTAGCGGGACAGGGCCCCAGCCTACCCATAAAAATATATACAACAAAAGCTAACAAACCTCCCAACTCGGTAGCTTCGGAGGAAAGGGGCAAGCCAACTAGATAAAAGTCAATCCTACTGCTAAGGAGGTCTACTGGGTCGTCTGTCGGAACCTGCATGCATGAATGCAGCAACGGGGCGTCAGTACGAAATAATGTACAGAGTATGAAAGGCTATAGACTAAATGAGCAAGTATCATAATATACCAAAAGCAATCAGGTAAGGAAATCAAAATTTAGATAAGCATGCTAACCCACTACTGAATCTAAATAT
>JAJONR010005824.1:0-35110 GCA_029582245.1 Solanum etuberosum | reverse complement strand
GAGATCATGGTGGCCTCGACGGCCCAATCAGGACTTTTGTGCTAGTTGGCTATTTCTTTATATGAACTCTTGGGAGTAGCTGTTTCTTTTATATATCTATTGACAGGGGCCTTGCCGGCCGAGAGCTTAATTTTAAGCCGAGATATACTTGTTTGTTTTCTTGATTGCGTGTGGCTGCCATGCGCTAGTAGCAAATGGTTCACCAGGGCCAGCTCGGGCTTGAGTTTTGGCATTTAGAGCCCGTTGCGCCCTTGAGTTTGGGGCGTGACAGAGAGTAAAGCATCGATGTTGTTGTTTTTGATATCAAAGGATTATCTCACAAAAAAGATTCATAAGGTTGAAAGGTTTTCTCACCTAAGATGAATCGAGATTAAAGAGCTATTCAAATGAATTCTAGCTTGGATTGGCTACTTGATGTGCTCTTTCATTGATAATATGAAAAGTTAAGATTAATGACTATTCCATGGGATTTATGCTTAGCACCAAGTGGACAAGTGCTGATTACCCATGTCCCATAACTATGTGCCACCATAGGTTTTTCTTAGATAGACATTAGCTAGTAGATCCACCTAAGCTAGAAGTTAATGGTTCTTACCTTAGCAAGTAAGGACATCTCTTTTCGCTGTGGGATAGACACCAGATTACATGTTTAGCTCACATGGTCTATGTCGGTTAAAGGTAAATCTCCCAAAATAATGAAATAAGGTTACGTTCTAAAAGTATCTCAAATGTGTTTTAAAGATGTTTAGCTTGCATTGCCATGGTTATGACTTATGTTTTCTAACATGTTATTTTATGATTTAACTTGGTCATTGCATTTTATATAAAGTCCTTTTAACATGATTTCATAATTCTTATGCATTGCTATCATACTTGGTATATTTCATGTAATAACGAATACTTGTGTGTACATTGTTTCACTAATGTAGGGTCCGACGCTCCTACCTCCCATACTCGTGGTTAGTGATCTCTTTTAGACATTGAAGATTTGTGAGTCCTCATGATCCAAGGACCAAGACTCTTTTATTGCTTTCATGTCTTTTCAATTAGGATGTTGTATCTGATGTATGGGTTACGTCCCAATCACTCTTTCAATGTAATAGATGGCTTTGAGACTTATGTTTAGACTTCTGCTGCTTTTTGTCAAAGTCTTTTATATGAAATTCTACTTTTAAACTCTCTTGTTTCTATTATCTTATATAATGTATGCTAAATGGCTTGTGTAGGGCATCTCGGGGTCTTAGACGCCATGTCACGTCTAGGGTATACTTTGGGTCGTGACCAACTTGGTTATCAGAGAACAAGGTTTAGAAAGGTCCTAGAATGTATTATAAGCCAAGTCTAGAAAAGTCTTGTTCATGAGTGTGAAGTGCGCCACATTTATGAATGACAGTCTATAAGATATTTAGGAAATTCTACTTTTTTCATCACTCCAAAGTGAAGCGATAGAGTTTTACTCTATACGTCTCTCTCCTAATCCATATATGATACTTTTCAGGATATTTCCCCTCGAAGAGCATACATTAGAAGAAATGCGGGTGATAATATTAAACGAGAAGCCTCTTAAGCTCCCCAAAAAGCTCCTCAAGTTCCGGTCGATCCTTTGGCCGAGCAAGTGACTAATGCAAAATTTAGGGCTACTTTTCAAGTATTGGCTCAAGCCTTGACAACTCAAGCCAATAGGGAGCCTGTGGTCCCCATGAAGAAAATATGGGTACGACAACAACTAGAGTGAGGGACTTTACTAGGATGAATCCTCCGGAGTTTCACGGTTCCAAGTTTGAAGAAGATCCTTAAGAATTCATTGATGAGGTGTATAAGGTGTTGATGATCATGGGAGTGACACCGGTGGAAAAGGTGAAATTGGCCGCTTATCAACTTAAGGGTGTTGCTCAAGTTTGGTTCAACCAATGGAAAGAAGAGAGAACGGTTAATGTGGGTCCTCTTGATTGGGAAAAGTGTAAGGTTGCTTTCCTTGATAGGTTCTTTCCCTTTGAGATGAGGGAGACAAAGGTACTGGAATTCATCAACCTTCGTCTAGGAAACATGAATGTGAAGGAATATGCTTTGAAGTTCACACAATTGTCTCGATATGCTCATACTATGGTTGCCGATCCTAGGGCAAGGACGAGTAAGTTTGTTTCAAGAGTGTCCAAAATAGTGGTTAAAGACTGTCATACTACCATGCTCATCAATGATATTAAAATTTCTCAACTAATGGTTCATTCTTAACAAATCGAAGAGGAGAAGCTTAGGAAAAGTCTAGGGAGGTAAAGAGGGTCAATACCGGTGATGGTGACTTTTCACATTCAAGGTCCGATGGACATGGTCGTTACAAGTTTCGACAAAGGTTTTTCGGTCAAGGTTCCTACAATACTCCAGCTCCTAAATTCAACAAATATAGGGTGTCTAACCCTAAACATCAAGGACAAAATGGTAGTGGATCTTCATTGACTACTTGTGCTAGGTGTGGAACAAAACATGAGGGTAAATGACTAGTTGGTTCTAATGCATGTTTTGGTTGTGGCAAGATGGATCATAAGATAAGGGATTGTCGCTCAGTTGCTAAGAATGAATGAGATAATCATCGACGGGCTCAACCTTAACCTTCATCAGGTTCTATGGGAGTCTGAAGCAAAACAAATTTAATGCACTTCAAACTCGTCATGAGCAAGAGGTTTCTCCCGATGTGGTTACCGGTTTGTTGAAAGTCTTTCATTTTGATGTTTATGATTTGCTTGATCCCGATGCTACCTTGTCTTTTGTGACGCCATATGTGGCCATGAGTTTTGATATTCTTCTGGATGTGTTGTTAGACCCTCTTTCTGTCTCTACTCCTATTGGTGAATCTATAGTGGCTAAGAGAGTCTATAGAAATCGTCCCATCTTCTTATCCCATAGAGTCACTCATGTTGATCTTGTAGAGCTTGATATGTTAGATGTCGATGTTATTCTTGGTATGGATTGACTGCATTCATGTCATACTTCTATTGATTGTAGAACCTGAGTACTCAAGTTTCAGTTTCCAAATGAACCCATCCTAGAGTGGAAAGAGGGAAATTCTATGCCTAAGAGTCACTTTTTCTCTTGTCTTAAAGCTATAAAAATGATTTATAAGGATTTCATATAACATCTTGTTCGGGCTAGGGATATGAATTCTGAAACCCCTACTCTTGAGTCAGTCCCCGTAGTAAATGAGTTTGTGGAAGTATTTCTTGATGATTTACCTGGTGTTCCTCCCGAAAGGGAAATAGACTTCAGTATTGACCTTCTTCCAAATACGCAACCTATCTCTATTCCTCCTTATTGTATGGCTCCGGTAGAACTTAAGGAGTTAAAAGAGCAATTGAAAGATTTATTGGATAAGGGTTTCATCCGACCGAGTATCTCTCCATGGGGTGCTCCAGTTTTGTTTGTTCAAAAGAAAGATGGTTCACTTTGTATGTGTGTTGACTATCGGCAATTGAACAAGGTTACTATTAAGAATAAATTTCCTCTCCCAAGGATAGATGATTTGTTTGATCAACTACAAAGAGCAAGTTACTTCTCTAAGATTGACCTCCGGTCAGGCTATCACCAATTGAGGGTAAAAGAAGATGACATTCCGAAGATGACTATTCGAACTCGGTATGGTCATTATGAGTTTTTGGTAATGTACTCTGGCTTGACTATTACTCCGGACGCCTTTATGAATTTGATGAATAAGGTGTTTAGATAATACCTTGACATGTTCATGATTGTGTTCATCGATGATATCTTGATTTCCTCAAGGAGTGAGGATAAGCATACTGATCATTTGAGGGTTGTGTTGAAAGTTCTCAAGGACCAACAAGTCTTCATAAAAATTTAGTAAATGCGAGTTCTGGCTAAGATTTGTGGCTTTTCTTGGTCACATTATTTCTAGTAAGGGTATTGAGGTAGATCCTAAAAAAATGTATGCAGTTAAGAGTTGGCCTATACCTCTATCCCCTTCGGATATTTGAAGTTTCTTGGGTTTGGCTAGTTATTATAGAAGGTTTGTTGAAGGGTTTTCTTTAATTTCCTCACCATTGACAACATTGACCCAAAAAAGGTTAAGTTTGTATGGTCTGAAGCGTGTGATAATAGTTTTCAAGAATTAAAAGATAGACTTACCTCTACTCCTGTGTTGACTTTACCGGAAGGATCCGATGGACTTATGGTTTATTATAATGCTTCAAGAATTGGGCTAGGGTGTGTTCTTATGACAAATAGGAAAGTTATTGCTTATGTTTCACAACAACTTAAGATTCACGAGAAGAGCTACCCTACCTATGATTTGGAACTAGCGGCAGTTATTTTCGCCTTAAAGATTTGGAGACATTACTTGTATGGTGTTCATATGATGTATTTACCAAGCACAAAAGTTTACAATATGCGTTTAATAAAAAAGATCTAAATCTTCGCAAAAGGATGTGGCTTGAGTTACTAAAGGATTATGACATGAGTGTCCTTTATCACCCCGGCAAGGTGAACGTGGTGGCAGATGCTCTTAGTTGGTTATCGATGGGTAATATTGCTCATATTAAGGATGGTATGAAGGAACTGGTTAGAGATGTTCATAGATTGACCCGATTGGGTGTTCGGTTGGTTGACTCTACTAAAGGCGGTGTTATGGTACATAATGGTTCAAAATCGTCTTTTCTTTCAGATGTGAAAGACAAGCAAGGTCTTGATCCGACTTTGGTTGAATTGAAGGAAGCGGTGCTTAAGAAGTCTATTGAGGCTTTCTCCCGAGGGGGAGATGGTGTGCTTTGATATCAAGGTCATTTGTGTGTTCTCAATGTCGATGATTTCAGAGAGTAGATTCGAACAAAAGCCCATAGTTCTCGATAGTCCATTCACTAGGGAGCCACCAAGATGTATTGTGACTTGCGGGAGGTCTATTAATGGAATGGGGTGAAGAAGGATATTGTGGAAATTTGTAGCCAAATGTCTTAATTATCAACAAGTGAAAGTTGAACATCAAAATACGGGAGGTTTATCCCAAGATATTACCATTCCTACTTAGAAATGGGAAGATTTGAATATTGACTTTTTTGTTGGTTACTCCGCACTCGACGACAACATGACTCGAGTTATTGTGGATCATATGATGAAATCGGCTCATTTTATTCCGTTCAAGGTTTCTTATTTGATAGAGCAATATTCTAAGTTGTACTTGCGAGAAATGGTTAGGTTGCATGGAGTGCCCTTATCCAATATCTCTGATCGTGGTGCCTAATTTACCTTTATATTTTGGAAATCTTTTCAAAAGGGTCTTGGTACTTGTATTAAGTTTAGTACGACCTTTCATCCGCAAATTGATGGGAAATCAGAACGTACTATCCAAACCTTGAAAGATATGTTGAGAACACGTGTGATTGACTTCAAGGGTAATTGGGATGATCATTTGCCTTTGGTTGAGTTTGCTTACAATAATAGATATCATTCCAGCATTGGTATGGCTCCATTTGAGGCTCTTTACGGTAGGAGGTGTATATCCCCTATAAGTTAGTTTTAAGTTTGTGAAGTTTCCTTGATAGGTCCCGAGTTGGTGCATGAGGCAATAGAGAAAGTTTGACTTATTAGAGAAAGGTTGAGAACAACACAAAGTCGGCAAAAGTCCTATGCCGATGTTAGAAGGAGATACCTTGAGTTTGATGTTCATGATTGGGTCTACTTGAAAATCTCACCCATGAAGGGTGTGATGAGGTTTGGGAAGAAAGGGAAGCTTAGTCCCCGATATGTGGGCCTATATTAAATTTTGAAGCATTTTTGTAAAGTTGGTTATGAGCTTGATTTGCCTAATGATTTGGCAACGGTACATCCTGTTTTCCATGCTTTCTTGTTGAATAAATGTGTTGGAGATCCGACATCCATTGTCCCATTGGAAGGTTTGAGAGTTAAGGAGAATCTTTCTTATGAAGAAGTTCCGATTGAGATTTTGGACCGGTAAGTTAAGAAGTTGAGAAATAAGGAAGTTGCTTCCGTGAAGGTTCTGTGGAGGAATCAGTTAGTAGAGGGTGCAACTTAGAAGGCCGAGACCGATATGAAGTCCCGTTATCCTCATCTCTTTCCCTTTGACCCTACTCTAGCTTGAACTATTTAGTTCCTCATGGTCCATCCTTATGGCTTAGTCATTCTCATAATTCCTTATGCATGCATGCTCATGAAAACTTGATTTTTGAGAAAATGAGTTAACTTGATTGATTTCTCCATATTTATGTGCACTTGAGTATGATTTGCATATAGGTCTTGTGAAAAGATGTTTTGAATATGCTTTAGCTTGCAGTCATATTTTCTTTCTCGGATATGTGCATTTATGTGGGGCTGTTAAATCTTCTTCCTACGCTCCTTATGATGTCTTGAGTTCCATACGAGGATGAATGTTCCGAAGGGGGAGATATTGTAACACCTAGGCTTTGAGAAAGAAGAAAAATTCAGTTTTTGAGCTGATGTCTGTGTCTACGGGCACAACTTACGGACCGTAGGTACCCTTATGGGCCGTAGATGGAAACCTTAGGTGGTGGGGAAAAATAATTTTAAAAGTCAAAGTTCCAGTACCTTTTTGACGGTTCGACATGATGATTCGTAGTTCCTCTTAAGAGTCGTAGGTAGGTCTTGTAGGTCAACCCCAGACTAAGTGAAATTTTAAAGCTCAAAGTTGGGTTCTATGGATGGCATGTACAGGCTGTAGGAAGACCTACGAACTATACATGGGATCCGTCTAAGGACCTACGGACCGTCGATGGGGTCCCGCAGTTATATTAAGAGGAGTTTTTGGGTCTTTTCCAAATTATTCTAAACCAACACTATGTCATTTTACCTTCTAACCTAGGCCCTATATAAGCGTTTTAAACCCCCTAATTATCCAATTGAACTCATTCTCCTAAATTCTCAAAAGTTGATCAAGTTCCTCCATAAAATTTCTCTCTCTAAAGCTTGAAGAAGAAGTTCAGGGTTTCAAGAACAAGTCTCCAAATTCACCATTGATTGTGGGCTTTTGACATCAATGTATGATAGTATTCACCTATGGAGTCCTTTCCTCCACATGGTTCCTAAATTCTTTAATTTTACAAGTTAGAATATCCAATTGAAATTAAGATTTTATTTAATCTCATGGGTTATTTTCAATTATGATCCAATTGATTGTTTTATGTCTTTTTATGCATGAATTGAGATGATTGCATGTTTTAAGTTGAATTCACATGAACCCATGCATGATCCATGATTTCTAGATTTGATCATATAATGAAGCTTTTAAATTATGAAAGATGAATTTATGAAGATATGCATGTTTCTTTATGAAATTGATGAAAATTATTTAAGGTTGCTTTGAGAGTAAAACATCAATGTTGTTGTTATTGTGAAAGGATTTTCTCACATAAAGATTCATAAGGTTGAAAGGTTTTCTCACCTAAGATGAATCGAGATTAAGGAGCTATTCTAATGAATTTTAGCTTAGATTAGCTACTTGATGTACCCTTCCATGGATAATATGATAAGTTAAGATTAATGACTATTATGTGGGATCAATGCTTAGCACCGAGTGGAAAAGTGGCAATTATCCATGTCCCATAACTATGTTCCACCATAGGTTTTTCTTAGACGAACATTAGTTAGTGGATCCACATAAGCTAGAAGTTTGTGGTTCTTACTTTGGCAAGTAAGGACATCTCTTTTCTGTGAGGGATAAACACCAGATTCTATGTTATAGCTCACATGGTCTATGTCGGTTAAAGGTAAATCTCCCACAATAATGAACTAAGGTTACTTTCTAAAAGTATCTCAAATGTGTTCTAAAGATGTTTAGCTTGCATTGACCATGGTTATGACTTATGTTTTCTAACATGTTATTTTATGATTTAGCTTGGTCATTGCATGTCATATAAAGTCCTTTTAACATGATTTCATAACTCTTATGCATTGCTATCATACTTGGTACATTTGATGTAGTAACGCATACTTGTGCCTACATTATTTCACTAATGTAGGGTCCTACGCTTCTACCGCCCATACTCGTGGTTAGTGATCCCTTTTAGACATTGAAAATTAGTGAGTCCTCATGTTCCGAATATCGAGACTCTTTTATTGCTTTCATGTCTTTGCAATTAAGATTTTGTATGTGATGTATGCGTTACGTCCTAATTACTTCTTTGATGTAATAGATGACTTTGAGACTTATGTTTAGACTTTCGCTACTTTTTGTTAAAGTCTTTTATATGAAATGCTACTTTGAAACTCTCTTGTTTCTATTATCTTGTATGATGTACGCTAGGTAGCTTGTGTAGGGCCTCTTGGGGTTTTATATGCCATGTCACGTCTAGGGTATACTTTGGGTTGTGACAACTAATATGCAAGTGACACTACAAGACTACTCCCAAGCAAATGCATCACTCAATCATGATTAAAAAAACTTCAAATGATGAATAATCAGTATCAATCAAAGCTCAAACCCTCTATAACTTCTTTTCTCATGGAAAACTATGTTTTAACAAATGCATTCAAGAGCCCCCATATAAAGAAAGATTCCATGATCTCACAAAGAAAATCAATAACAAAGTTAGGAATCAATATAACTCTCATTCTCCCAAAGAGTACTACATGCAAGCTTCATCTCATAGGTTTTTCCTTATTTTCCAATAATCACACAATCTAGTTTATGCAAGATATCAAGGGTCTTCTAGACTTGAAATGTGGATGGGGGTAAAGGTACGATCATTTTGGCTTAATGACTTCACATTTTCTAAGCATTGTTGCAATCATCTTCACCTCTTCTCAAGTTCTTTTCCATTCTCATCACTTGGAAACTCAAACTTCAATTTGTCATTCAATTTATTGGACACCCCTTTTATTTCATCACACTTTCTTTTTCATTTCAATTTTTAAATTTTTGCTCATCACTTTTTTTAATAAGGAGGGGTTCCTATTTTTTTTTATAACACACTTCAAAGTTGAGTCTAACTTTCCTTTCTTTACCTTCCACTTGGTTTTCTTTCCTCCTCCCTTTCCATACTTCTCAACTTAGGCTTTTGGCCTAAGTTGACTATTCAAACAAATTAATGCTTCGAAAGGGATTTATGGTGAGACGTTAGAGACAATATGGCTCAAGATGTTTCAACAAGGTTGCCAACAAGCGGTTTAGGCTAAAATGGTGCCAAAATAGTTGCACTCCCTCACAAGGTAGTTACAAAAGGTATGAAAATTTACGTTTTCTCTCAAAATTTGTGCCCAAGGTCATTTATTGCATTTACCAAAGCTTGACAATCGGAATAGCAAGGAAAATTCTAACATACAACAAACAAAGATTTCAAATAAAACCTGACCACACAAGGAACTTCAAATACAATCATTTAGCACAACCCTATAAAATCAAAAGCTTACATGCGATATTCATTGCAAGGCTCACATCAAAATGTAGATAGTCAACACAAGATTCAAAAAGATCATTCAAAAGTACAGCCACACCGATTTCTTCTTCCAACACCAACACTAAACATGTTTCTCATCATGAGTACTATCCAAGACATCGATATTAAACACAATCAATTCTTGAACATTATCAATGAAGACTCAAGCATTTCAAAGACTTTTGAACTCATGGGGTAATTGAATATGGAGAGAAAGACTGAGCTAAATAATCAAACCACTATAATACAAGCAAAATATCAAAATACTACAATTATCCAAAACTAAAACAGAAAATAATAAAATACAATCAAAATGAAAATATTGGAACAAGTGCCCTCACCCCTACTAAAATTAAAAATAAAAGTGTCCTCAATGCAGAATAAAATAAGTATGTGAGGAGAGATATAAAAGTCCCCTTAACAGCTATGCCTGTCGAGTCCTCAAATATGGAGTCTCAAAGTGGACAACATCATCCTGGGCATCAGTACCTGACAAGATAATAGGAAGCATAATAGTCTCAATCGGGGTATTAGTTCCCGTCACATCTAAATGAGGTATAATGGGGTATGAAGACACCCCACTAGTACCGAATGCAGAGGTCTCTACACGAGATCTCTCCAGCATAGCTTGCACTAGTGTCTCTTCAATATCCTGCAGCTCTGTCAGTGTCATAGCAATCCGCTGCTCATCCTCTCTATGTAACTCCACCTCATCAGTATCGTCATCTAATTAAACATCAGAATCATCCTCAAATCCATCCTCATAAACAACAATGTGACCACACTTTATAGGCTGCTCAACCACACTAGTAGGAACTTCAGTACTCGACACAGAAGTGGGCACTGACTCGGGCGCATCAGGTAGTGGAACCTCACCCTATTGCATAGAAATGTCCATGGACCTCAGCTGGTCCATATTAACCCTAAGTGTGGCAATATCAGCCCTCATAGTACCCAACTCATCAGCGCTACCCTCTACTCTCCTATCTAGCCTCCATCCTAGCTATGAGATTATGTAACCTCTCACCATGTGGCACTAGAGTGGCCTCACAATGAGTTAGCCATTCTCTCAGGGGACCCAAAACAGCCATAATTTCCCTCTCAATCAACTTAGGTATCTCACTCTCCAGCCTAGACACTATCACATCCGCAGACCGTGCAAGACTACTCATTTGGTATATCATGGCCTGGGTCAATGGGGGTTGAGAGAAAGGAGCAGGTAGAATAGCACTATAGGTGGATGGTACAAAAGATGGTTGGGGTATACCTGACAGCTCCAAAGAAGGAGCAGACCGAGTGGCCTCGACCTCAAGAATGGCAGGATCAACTATAAGCGTAGTGTTTGGTGGTGGTAGCTTCTTTCGAGCCGCATCATCCATCAAGTAATCGACCTCGATCCTTTTGATGTCATTAGAAGAGCCGATGGTGATCCAGAAATAAGTCCTTTCTCTAAAAGGAACTCTCGCAGCTTCACATAGGTGTGTGATCAAGACCGGGAAGAGAAGATAGGTCTGTTCTTTTAAAGCCTGCATTAACATCTCATCCAAAATAATAAACCCCATATTTATCTTCTCCCTATCATATATCGTACCAACCAAGAAAACCTTTGTATGCTGAAGGATTGATTCATTTTGCGACGACATGATGTTGCTAGTTATAAATTCGGACCAATAATAAGCCCCAACATTCATATCTTTCTTCTCAATCTTGACTCCGTTAGCCATCAACGGAGGAGAGATATCTGAGATAAGTAGTGCCAACTAGCCTTTCAAAGCATCCAGATTATGCTTTATCCACAAATTGTACATGTAAGCTCGAATAACCATAGTGCCAGAATATCATTGATTGTACTCTGGCTGAACTCCACCTCTTGCCCCAGACTTCAACCTCATCTAAGAGTTTCAAAATTATACCCTTTTGTCTTCCTTGGCAAGGCCTTTGCATAGGCCGCGTAGAACTCTCGTACCCATGCCGGGACATAAGGAGGTTTAGGCTTTGTGAATCTCTCAAACCTATGAAACTATATTATGTCCCAAATGGCTGGATACTCACACATTACCCCATCCATGGAGAGTCATCTCTCGTCAAGAATTGTCCATTCTCCAACTGCCTTAAGCTGTTGAGGGCCCTTCGAGTGATGATCAGGAGAAGACAGGAGGTAGGTGACTGAGCCTAAAGAGATTGTACCAATTTGGATTGGATATCCGTCCTCTTTATAGAAACCACATTCTTTGGATTCTCAGTCATACGCATAGAAGAGAGAATAGTGGTTTGTTGTTTGTGGGGAGCCTTATATGGCTCGTTGATAGATATCCCCTTGTTCCTTTCCAAGTGGGGGGAGGAGGAGTAGAATCTCTCTCAGGTTTTGTAACCAAAGTTAAAACTCGTCTGCCTCTTGCATTGTCCTTTTCCTGCTAGGCACAACAATTCAAATAAAGATTGGGTGAAGGTTAGTTGAAATCAAACTCAAAAGAAACACAGTTCAAAACTAGGTTCTTAGTCTCGCCTATTGGGAAAGTAATTTGCCTATTTATTTTTCTTATACGAGGTTCTATACGGTCCGTGGTAGGTGTCATGCCCTGAGGCTACCCCCTAAACGTAAACACGGGACCTAGGATCATGAGTGACCCCTAGATAACCCTGAGCTGGCATATCATAAGCATACTTAAAAGAATTACTGTGCGGAAGCATAATGCATGAGGTAAACTAAATGATGGGGAATACCCATTCTAAATCTGAATATATAAATACTGAAAAAGAGTTTAGAACACTGAACGATAACTCAAAAACTAAAGCTGAATCTGTCTATGTCTGAAATAAGCCTCTAACTGACCAGAGATGCTAGGACATGTCCCCAGCTAACTCTAGTAAAAACTAAAACTAAAATATAAGACTGAAATAGGAAACATGTTTATTGTCCTCGAAGAATGAGAACTCAAAACTGAAGCTGTTGAACTGGAGATCGGGAACCGATATATGCGTGATCTGGATGCTGAGTACCTGAACCTACATCATGAAAGGATGTACCGCAGAGTATGCGTCAGTACTTGGAATGTACTGAGCATGCAGGATAGAATAAAAGCTGAACAAAACATACATAACTGAATAAAGCATACTGATGAATGATATAAGATGAACATGAAGAATATACTGAACATAAACTAAACTGAATGCAATAACAAAGAACATAACATTTGAAACTGAATACTGAAATATAACTGGAACCTGGTCAAATGCACTAGAGTCTGATTGTGGGAGCTACTAATAATCGACATAAAATCACATGAGCTAAACATGGAGTCCGATGTATACGCCCCATCGAGAGGACCCAATATACCTTGCCAACAGTATAAAGGCATAACTGGCGTGATCACTAGATGTAATGCCCACAAAGGGGACTTATAAACCTACGGGGGCACGTAGTTCTGGGACTATGAGGGTGACTGACCCTAGTCCAACTCGGTGTTAAACATACTCCCAATAGAATGTATAAATTACAACATAATTGAAATAAACTGGATAGCTCAAGATTCTTACATGCTAACTGAAAATGCAACATTGTAATACTAATAATGAGACATTCAATATCTGAGGCATGTATATCTATTTAAACTGGCCTAGCTAGTGTAATTCATGAACTAAACGAATTTACACCACTAGGGTTCTGAATATCATGCAAGGAACTAAGCAACAATATGATAATCTGATTTGGATCATTCTAACAGCTAAAATCCAACAATTTCTAACATTCAAGAAAACCCTAGGTCTAGATTATATGAAGGGAATCAAGAATTAGACTGAATTCTAGGGGCCTAATCGGTTAAAGAAACCCACTAGTTAAATCCCACATACCCGGTGATGGATTTCATGGAGAAATCTTTTGATTCGGGGCTGGAACTGATGAAACCTTTCTGCGTTCTTGGAAAGGTCTTGGTCGACTCTTTCTCCTCTTTGCGTTTTAATTTTGATGAATTTTTGTTGAATGAATTGCTCTAGGTAAGGTCTAATTTAGTTACTAGGCTAAAACTGACCAAAACCACGTAGTTTAGGGGTTAAACGACGTAGTTTAGGGGTCTAACGCATAGGAGAAAAGACCAAAACGACCCCAACTTAAAAGCTGTCAGGGCCACCGACGGACAGACCGATGGGCCGTTGATGGACTGACGGTCTGTCCTGGAAGGCGTCGACGGGGTTCTGGGAGCTGGAATCTGGGGATCTCGACCACGGCCTGGACCACAGACTGTGGTCCCACCTACGGTCCGTGGGTCCTGCTGTTGGTCGACCCTAGGCAGATTTTTCCTGGGGTTCTGGGAGGGGGGTTGTAGGTGGCCAACCACGGATCCCACCTACAGTCCGTGGGTCACCCTACGGTCCGTAGGTGGCACCTGTCGGTGGCACCTTCAACTTTTGAAAATCTGCTTGTTTAGTCTTTTTAGGGTATGGGGTGTTACATTATCTTTCCTTTGGGAACATTCGTCCTCGAATGAAGTCTTAACTAGTTGAGAAAGGGAGGGGAGGAGCTGCACACCCTACCACTAAGTGCTAAAACTGATTTCTGACTGAACTAAGTTCCAAGAACATGCAAATACGCTGAAAATTCAAGAATAACTGAAGGAACATGATACTTAGATTGAATTCATGCAAGAGTCAACTAAGAGACTGGAGAGGACCTATTACCTCAAGATGGAATGGAATCGGAAGGAAAGAGATGAGGATACTTGGCCTTCATGGCTGCTTCTGCTTCCCAAGTAGCTCCCTCTACGGACTGACTCCTCCACAAAACCTTAACTGAAGCGACTTCTTTATTCCTCAACCTACGAACCTGACGATCAAGGATTTCAACTGGCATCTCTTCATAAGTGAGACTATCCTTCACAGCCATACTTTCTAATGGTACAATAGATGCTGGATCACCCACACACTTCTTCAACAAGGAAATGTGAAAGACTGGATGGACTGCTGCTAGTTCTACTGGAAACTCCAAATCATAAGCCACTTTACCAACCCTTTTCAAGATTCTGTAAAGACCTACATATCTGGGACTGAGCTTCCCTTTCTTGCCAAATCTCATCACCCCCTTCATAGGTGACACTTTTAGGAAAACCCAATCATCAACCTCAAACTCTAAGTCCCTTCTCCTAACATCTGCATAGGACTTCTGACGACTCTGGGCAGTCTTTAGTCTATCTCTAATGAGCTGAACTTTTTTCGTAGCCTCATGAACCGAATCTGGCCCTATCAAGGCTGCTTCACCTGCCTCAAACCAACCAACTGGAGATCTACATCTACGCCCATAAAGTGCCTCATAAGGGGCCATCTGAATACTAGAATGGTAGCTATTATTGTAGGCGAACTCTATAAGAGGACGGTGATCATCCCAACTGCCCTTGAAATCGATCACACAAGCTCTCAACATTTCCTCTAAAGTCTGAATGGTACGCTCTGCCTGTCCATCTGTCTGTGGATGAAATACTGTGCTAAGATTAACCTGGGTACCAAGACCTTTCTGGAATGACTTCCAGAAATGAGAGGTAAACTGAGGACCTCTATCTGAGATGATAGACAAAGGAACCCCATAAAACCTGACTATCTCATTAATGTAAATCTTGGCGTAGTCCTCCGCTGAATCTGTAGTCTTGACAGCCAAAAAGTGACCGGACTTAGTAACTCTGTCTACTATTACCCAAATGGAATCATGCTGTCTGTGAGTACGAGGTAAACCTGTAATGAAGTCCATGTTGATCACTTTCCACTTCCATGTAGGAATGTTAATCTCTTGAGTCATACCTCCTGGTTTCTGATGTTCTACCTTCACCTGCTGACAATTCGGGCACTTAGCCACAAAATCTGCTATATCCCTCTTCATGCCATTCGACGAAAAACTTCATGCATATCACAATACATCTTAGTGGCATCTGGATGAATAGAATACCTGGAGTTATGGGCTTCTGTAAGGATCTGCTGTCTCAACTCATCCACCTTAGGAACATATAAATGACCCTGGTAGCGAAGCACACCATCTCCCCCTTGGGAGAAAACCTTAACTTTCTGGTGAACATCTTTCGCTAATTCCTTCATTTTTCCTCAACATGTGCTACACTACCCATAAATAGTCTACTAAGAGAATCAACTACTACATTGGCCTTACCAGGATGGTAAAGCACATTTATGTCATAGTCCTTGAGGAATTCAAGCCATCTCCTCTGGCGAAGATTCAACTCTTTCTGGGTGAACACATACTAACGGCTTTTATGGTCTGTGAACACATCTACGTGAACACCATATAAGTAGTGTCTCCAAATCTTTAGGGAAAATACTACGGCTGCAAGCTCGAGGTCATGAGTCGAATAATTCTTCTCATGCACCTTAAGTTGTCTAGAAGCATAAGCTATAACCTTACCTCGCTGCATCAACACACAACCCAGGCCGACTCTGGATGCATCACAATAGATCACATAACCGTCTGAACCCTCTGGTATAGTCAAAACAGGAGTTGTAGTCAACCTAGTTTTCAGTTCGGAGAAGCTCTTCTCACACTCATCTGACCAATGAAACTTAACCTTTTTCTGAGTCAACTTAGTCAATGGAGAAGCTATGGATGAAAATCCTTTCACGAACCTTCTGTAATAACCAGCCAAACCCAAGAAACTAACTTCTGATATCTGTAAGAGAGGTGGGTCTGGGCCATTGCTTCACTGCCTCAATTTTCTGAGAATCCACTCGAATCCCTTCGCTAGACACTATATGACCAAGGAAAGCAACAGATTGCAACCAAAACTCACATTTGCTAAACTTAGCGAATAATTGGCGATTTTTGAAAGTTTGAAGGACAACCCTCAAATGAGTCGCATGTTCTTCCTCATTCCTAGAGTAAATGAGAATATCATCAATAAAGACGATAACGAACAAGTCCAAATACTACTTGAATACCCTATTCATTAAATCCATGAAAGATACAGGAGCTTTGGTTAGTCCAAATGAAATAACTACAAATTCATAATGACCATACCGAGTTCTGAAGGCTATTTTCTGGATGTCACTATCTCTGACTCTGAGCTGATGATAACCAGATGTGAGGTCTATTTTCAAAAAATGACTAGCACCCTGAAGTTGGTCGAACAAGTCATCAATCCTGGGGATAGGGTAATTATTCTTAATTGTGACTTTGTTCAACTGCCGATAGTCAATGCACATCCTGAGAGAGCCATCTTTCTTTTTCACGAATAACACTGGAGCACCCCATGGCGAAATACTAGGTCTGATGAAGCCCTTATCTAGAAGGTCTTTCAACTGCTCTTTCAATTCCTTAAGCTTAGCTGGAGCCATTCTATAAGGAAGAATAGAAATAGGCTGGGTATCTGGAAGGAGATCAATTCTGAAGTCTATTTTCCTTTCGGGAGGAATTCCAGGAAGATCTTCTAGAAACATTTTTGGAAACTCATTTACTACTGGAACTGACTCAAGAGTTGGGGTTTCGGAGTTAGAATCCTTAACCTGAACTAAATGATAGATATACCCCTTGGAAATCATCTTTCTGGCCTTCAGGTACGAAATAAATCGACCCATAGGCACTGAGCTACTACCCTTCCATTCTATGACTGGTTCGCTTGGAAACTGAAACCGAACAACCCTGGTTCTATAATCGACTGAGGCATACATGAATGTAACCAATCCATGCCTAGAATGATACAAAGTCTACCATTTCTAACTCTACAAGATTTGCTGAGGTGACTTTCTAAGAGACTGAGACAGGGCAATTTCTGTATACTCTTCTAGCTATAACTGGGTCACCTACTGGAGTAGAGACTGAAAAGGGTTTTGAAAGAGTTTCTGGACTGACACCGAAGTTCACTTCTATATAAGGAGTTACAAAGGAAAGAGTAGCCCCTGGATCTAACAAAGCATAAACATCTAAGTGAAAGACTCGTAACGTACCAGTGACCACATCAGGAGAATCTTCTTGGTCCTGAAGAGCATACAACCTATTCTGGCGATGACCGCCACCTGTACTAGATGAAGTACCCTGCTGAGTTGGGTGACCTACTGGTGCTACTGAAGCTGTAGACTGAGCCCTACTATTGTTACCTCCTTGCCCCTGTTTGGCAAAACGGCAATCCCTCAACCTATGGCCAGACTGACCACATCCAAAATACCCTTCTTTCCCTTCTAGACACTCGCCTGGATGGTTCTTACCACATTTTGGACAAGTTGGGTAGGTTCTGCTACCTAAAACACTCCCCTGAGACTTAGATCTTGGTGCCCTACTTTTATGATCTTGTCTAAACCTGGGAGATGGAGCACTAGCTGATGAAGGTGCCGGAGCTGAAGACCTTTGCTGAAACTGCGAGTGATTTCCACCATCCGATTTCTGCTGAGAGTACTCATAGTTACCTGTCCTAGCATTTTTGTTGTCCTTAGGCATTTCCCTATGCTTATCTCCCTCAACCTGTTGAGCATGAGTCATGAGCCTAGAGATATTCATTTCATCTAACAACATAGCATTTCTGCACTTTGTTTTTACCAAGTCGGACACTCCATACAGAAACTTACACATCTGGACCCTCGAATCATCAACCATATGAGGGGAATACCTGGAGAGTTGGGTGAACTTGAGTCCGTACTCTTGGACTAACATTATACCTTGCCTCAAATTCATGAATTCTTGAGCTTTAGCCTCCCTCAACTCTCTCGGGAAGAATTTGTCCAGAAAAGCTCTAGTAAAGCATTCCCAAGTCACAAGAGCTGCATCAGTACCCCTGTTTTCCTTCCATTGAGTAAACCAAATGTGAGCTACATCCTTGAGCTGGTAGGATGCTAACTCTACCCTATCATTCCCAGTTACCTGCATCACTCCAAAGATCTTTGGGTTCATCCAAATAAAAATACGAACCCTTGCTGCAGCTAACCCATTATTAGCATTGGGAGGAACTGGGCCTACTAATTGTTCTGGTTAGTCACACTCTGAGCCAAAAACTGCATCGCATTCTGAAACTCTACATTCAAAACCTCTTGATCTGGGACTGAGGATATGCGTTAGCATTCCTTGCGTTATCTCTACGAGGAGGCATGATCTAACACGCATAACAATGAGTTAGAAGTAGATCATACCCACACACGATAATAATAGCAAATAAAGTGAAGTTATTCCTAAAACACTTCGTAGCCTCCCTCTCATTAGATGAGGTGCACTTCACACCCATGAAAAGGACTCTACTTAGTGCAGCTTTTCAGACATCCTAGGACTCTTGAAACTAATGCTCTAATACCAAATTTGTCATGCCCCGAGGCTACCCCCTGTACGTAAACACGGGACCTAGGATCACGAGTGACCCCAAGCTAACCCTGAGCTGGCATATCATAAGCATACTTAAAAGAATTACTGTGCGGAAGCATAAGACATAAGGTAAACTAAATGATGGGGAATACCCATTCTAAATCTGAATATATAAATACTGAAAAAAGATTTTAGAACACTGAACTATAACTCAAAAGCTAAAGCTGAATTTGTCTATGTTTGAAATAAGCCTCTAACTGACTAGAGATGCTAGGACATGTCCCCAGCTAACTCTAGTAAAAACTGAAACTAAAATAAAAGACTGAAATAGGAAACATGTCTATTGTCCTCGAAGAATGAGGACTCACCACTGAAGCTGCTGAACTGGAGATCGGGAACCGATCTATGCGTGATCTGGATGCTGAGTACCTGAACCTACATAATGAAAGGATGTAGCACAGAGTATACGTCAGTACTTGGAATGTACTTAGCATGCATGATAGAATAAAAGCTGAACAAAACATACATAACTAAATAAAGCATACTGATCAATGATATAAGATGAACATGAAGAATATACTGAACATGAACTAAACAGAATGCAATGACCAAGTACATAATATGTTGAAACTGAATACTGAAATATAACTGGAAACCTGGTCAAATGCACTAGAGTCTGACTATGGGAGATACTAATAACTGACGTAAAACCACGTGAGCTAAACGTGGAGTCCGATGTATATGCCCCATCGAGAGGACCCAATATACCTTGCCAAGGGTATAGAGGCATGACTGGCGTGATCACTAGATGTAATACCCATAGAGGGGACTTATAAACCTACGGGGGCACGTAGTTCTGGGACTATGAGGATGACTGACCCTAGTCCAACTCAGTGTTAAGCATACTCCCAATAGAATGTATAAAGTACAACATAATTGAAATAAACTGGATAGCTCGAGATTCTGACATGCTCACTGAAAATGCAACATTGTAATACTAATAATGAGAAATTCAATATATGAGGCATGAATATCTATTTAAATTGGCCTAGCTAGTGTAATTCATGAACTATACGAATCTACACCACTAGGGTTCTGAATATCATGCAAGGAACTAAGCAAAGATATGATAATCTGATTTGGATCATTCTAACAGCTAAAACCCAATAATTTCTAACATTCAAGAAAACTCTAGGTTTAGATAATATGAAGGGAATCAAGAATTAGACTGAATTCTAGGGACCTAATGGGTGAACGGAACCCACTAGTGAAATCCCAGATACCTGGTGACGGATTTCACGGAGAGATCTTTCAATTTGGAGGCTGGAACTGATGAAACCTTGTTGCGTTCTTGGAAAGGGCTTGGTCGACTTTTTCTCCTCTTAGCGTTCTAAGTTTGATGATTTTTTTGTGATTGAATTGCTCTGGTTAAGTTCTAATTTAGTTACTAGGCTAAAACTAACCAAAACCACGTAGTTTAGGTGTTAAATGATGTAGTATAGGGGTCCAACACATAGGGGGAAAGACCAAAACAACCCCAACTTAAAAGCTTTCGGGGCCACCGACGGCCAGACCGACGGGCCGTGGATAGACCAACGGTCCGTCCTGGCAGGCTTCGATGGGATTCTGGCAGCTTGAATCTGGGGGTCTCGACCACGGCCTGGACAACAGACCGTGGTCCTACCTACGGTCTGTGGGTCCTGCCGTTGGTCGACCCTTGGGAGATTTTTCCTGGGATTCTGGGAGGGGGGTTTTAGGTGGCCAACCACAGACCCCACCTATGGTCCGTGGGTCACCCTACGGTCCGTAGGTGGCACCCGTCGGTGGCACCTGCAACTTCTGAAAATCTGTTGGTTTAGTCTTTTTAGGGTACGGGGTGTTATAGTAGGTACCACGGCCTGTCTAGACCATCGTGAAACTTGCCCAGTGACTACCAACCTACATGGTATAGTTCATGAAGGGTTTCACGGTCTGTGGTAGTGACCACGACTCGTCTAGGCCCTCGTGAGGCTTGCCCAGTGACTACCAACCACCTAAGTGTAGTTCACGAAGGGTTTCACGGCCCATGCATCCTTAAACGGTCTGTGAAATCTGTCGTGTACTTACACTTAGGCTACAGTTTCAGTTGGGATGCTTAACAACACACAATTATCAACTGGATTACTCAGAATCACCCAAAACTGATCCTATTAGACTTCCCAAAACATGAATTCAACTTATTTTATCAACCCATCACAAATTAGCTAAGAAAATCAACATCTAACATGGAAATTTATTAGCTTCATACCATAACCACAACATGTAAACACGCAAAATCAATTTTTATTCTATAATACCATTAAAAGGATCACTAAATAGTAGTTCTATACTTGATTTCAATAGGATCAAACTTATATCAAGTAAGGAGTTAGAACTTACTTCAAAATGAACCCTAGTATTCGCACAACGAGAAGAAGAAAATTTGATTTTTTTGAGAATTTCTTGCAATGTTTAATTAGGGTTTGAATGATTCTTTGATTTCTTGATATAGAAGGTAGAAATCTCTTCCTTTTCCAACAAATGTTATAAATATGAGTAGAGGGGAGAGAAAAGTTTTTTGCATTTAGAAAGCTTTTAAATACATTAAATATGAGCTATTTGTCGTGTGGGTCGGGTCGGGTATCAGTGCCAACTTAACCCTAACATGCCGTGAAGTGGTTTGTGAAGAGCACCACGACCCGTACAAATGCTCGTGAGCAGGGCTTAGGCAAGAAATCATACCTACAAGTTCACGAGAGGCTAAATGGACTGTCTAAGGTGAGACGGGCCGTAAACCCTTCTGTGAACCTTATTTTTTTTTTCCAGTGAACTTAAGTTGAGTTCTGCTTGTGTTGGTTTGCTTCTTCATGGGCCATGAAGTGTTGAACGGCCCGTTTGGGAGCTCATGAAGAGTACTTCAGGCCTCAACTTTTTCCTGCACACATGTACACACTGTGACCCTATATCAAAACGAAATTTGCAGAAATTAAACTACTTATTACATATACATCTTGGGTTGCCTCTCAAGTAGCACATAATTTAAGGTCGCGGCGCGATGCAGGTTACTTGATTACTCAGACTTCATCAAGTTTACATTCCTCAACTATCTTCACTACTTCTGGGACTCCTATATACGCCTTGACTCGCTGGACATTTGCCTTGAACCTCTCACCTTTTTCATTTCCAAGTTCAATTGCTCTAGATGAAAGTACTTGGGTCACTCTGAATGGCCCAGGCCATTTGGACCTCAACTTTCCTTGAAATAGGCATACCCTTGAGTTAAACAACAACACCAAGTCTCCAGGGCTGAAAGTTCTCTTCTCGATATGCTTGTCCTGATACATCTACATCCTTTCCTTGAACAATGCAGATCTCTCATAACTCTAAATTCATCCATTTCATTTTTCTGCTCAAGTCGCATATTCATGGCTTCACTCCAACTAAAGTTAGCTTATTCAGCGCCCATAATGCCTTATTCTCCAACTCTACATGCAAATAACATGCCTATCCAAAAACTAACTGATATGGCGACATACCAATTGGTGTTTTGAAAGCTGTCTGATATACCCATAATGCATCATCTAACTTTCTTTCCCAATCAGTTCTATTGGCATTCACTATCTTTGCCAATATTGACTTTGTTTCCCTATTTGAAACTTCCACTTGGCCACTTGTTTGTGGATGATAAGGCGTCGACACTTTGTGCTGTTTCACCCATATTTGGCCAAATGAGTGCTAAACACTTTATTGAAGAAGTGAGAGCTCCCATCGCTGATAATTTCCCTAGGTGTGCCAAACCTTGAGAAAATGTTCTTTTTCAGAAACCCTACCAAACTCTTGTCATCATTCTCTACCAAGGCCACAACCTCAACCCACTTAGACATAATGAACTGCCACCATGTCACGACCCAGACCATTGTGAGTGGCACCCACACTAACCCTCCGGTGGGAGAACCGTTACTACAACCCAACTAACCAAATTAATAGAAACTAAAGCATTTAAAGATGCAGAAGTAGGTTTAAATGCAAGAGTCAAATAGAGTTCCCATAAACTCCAAAAGATCTAACAACGACTAACAAAACATTGCGGATTAGTGAATGTACCAAAACTCTAACAAGGAACCATAAGTCTAAGGAAATGGGTACAACCCAATTAAACATAAGAAAATCTAAAGCACTAGTCTAAGTCCGAAGATGTGGACATAAACAAAAGAGAACTCATGGGAGCCCAGAAGAAGTGGCTCACCCTTGAATTCGATTGATCACGGATCTCCTAGATGAGGTCTATCAGTAGCCGCCTGAAGATGCCCTGTACTCAACAAAGAAAGATCAAGTGCAGTATTAGTACACAACCCCAGTGTACTGGTAGGATCACGCGGCTATTCCAATAAGTGAAACATATATTAGTCATTACAACATCATAAACATGCACACACCGAACATATACAATATAAATTATCATTAACGAGCAATGCATAATTTCACAATCTCAAAGATATACATATATGCCAAGTCATTGGTCCTCTCACGGAACCCATACCCAAACTGTTAGTGTGCCAGATCGTGATATCCGATCTAAGTTAGTGTGTCGGATCGTGACACCCGTTCCAATATGTATGTCGGTACGTGACATTCAATCCCAGTTAGTGTGTCGAAACATGACACCCATTCCATTCAACATACCACAATCACAATCACAATGTATCTTCTCATAATCATACAATCAAAAGGTGATTCATGGCATAAAGTTATTCGTTCATACTCATTTACATTAGGTGTGATCAATAATGCAACATTCTAATAGATACGTGCAATACAATAAAGCAATTACAAACATATATCACACCAACATGAAATCACAACCATCACCTACCTCGAACAAAGCTTGAATCCCCTAAGAAACTTGATTCTTCCCTTTCCGGATTCTTTCCGCTTGTTCTTGGTCTACAAACAATTAATATAACGCGAGGATCAATAAACAAGACCTAATCACCCAGATTATAATCAATAATATCAATCCTAGGCCAAACCCTTAATCCCTATACCCATTTTAAGGCTTCTTCCACCATAATCCCAGATCAAAACCCTCCCCCATCGATAATTACCCAAGAAACTAAGTTCTATGGATTGAAAAATAGATTCAGGGAGTAAAAACCTTACCTTTGGTGCTAGAAGGGGTGGAAAACCTTCAAGAAATATCCCTGGGTCGTTCCTTAGCTCTCAAGATCGAATGTTGCAGAATAATAACATTTTTGGGATTTATTTCTGACTTAAGTCGCGACTGTCCCGCTGTTGCGGCCCCCATCCCGCTACAGCGGCCCCGCCTTGGCGGGAATAATCCCGCCTTGGCGGCTTGCACGGAGACAGAGAGTTAATTAAAGAGTTTCAAACCTCCATTTCACAACACACCTTCAACCCATGACATTCAAAAACTACTCATTCACGCTAAGATCAGTTTCAGGAGTTCTACTCGCCCGAATTTGATTCCGTAAAGTTGTACGGGTTCCTTAACTCCTTAGCTATTTATCATGTGATCAAAAACATAATTAGATCTCTCATTCATTACCAGATTTCCCTAGACCTCACATGACTCATATTTCGTCAAAATCTGGACTAGGCTAGGAATTTCCAAGTTACTACTCAAAAGTTTTCTGACCCAAATTTTTACCCCATTGGCTTTTCCCTAACGACGGAATCAGGTCATTACACACCAATATATACTTTTTCCTGAAGGAGCTCAAAAATGATCCCATGAAGTCAATCCCCAGACATCAAATAATTTCACCTCCAAGATAGGAGTCATAAGTAGCTTATGACGAAGGGAGATGGCTCCTTGCCTTTGACACATGTCACAACATTTAACCAGGTCGAACACATCTTGATGAATTGTAGGCCAATAGTATCATCTTTGGAACACCTTATGGGTAGTGGGAGAACCCCCTAGATGTCCACCAACTGGAGATGAATGACAGGCTTCTAGAATACTCCGCATTTCAGCTTTAGGCATATATTGCCTAATGAAATTATCAACAAAACCCCAGGTTCTTCCCAAAAGTACTTACCCACATCATGCAAGAACTTCTTCCTTTGTTGAAAAGTCAACCCTTCAGGCATCAAGTCACTGACAAGGTAATTGGCAAAGTCAGCAAACCAAGGAATGAGATCAAGAGTAGCAACTAATACCTGCTCATCCGAAAATGTGTCATCAATGTCTAACTCAGCGTCCTCTTTCTTTTCTAGTCTTGACAAGTGATCTGCCACTTGATTTTTACATCCCCTTCTATCTTTGACTTCAAAGTCAAACTCTTGTAACAACAACACCCATCTTATAAATCTTGGCTGAGCATCTTTCTTCGCCATCAGGTACCATAGTGCTGCATAGTCGGTGTGAACTATCACTTTAGTTCCCATAAGGTATGCTCTAAATTTCTCAAAGGCATACAATACTGCAAGCAATTGTTGCTCAGTGATAGTGAAATTTCATTGTGCTCCATTCAACGCCTTGCTTGCATAGTAGATCGTGTGAATATCTTATTTTGCTTTTTCCCTAGCACAACTCCTAAGGCAACACCACTTGCATCGCACATCACCTCAAATAGTTTTGACCAATATGGACCAATGATTACTGGGGTTGAGATCAATTTAGCTTTCAAACACTCAAAAGCTTTGGTGCATGCTTCATGAAAAGTGAATTTCATATCCTTTTCTAACAACTTACACAGGATGTGCAATTTTATAGAAGTCTTTGATGAAAGGCCAATAGAACCCTACATGGCCCAAGAAACTCTGAATCCCTTTCACAGAGATAGGTGGAAAAAGCTTTTCGATCATTTCAATTTTCACTCTATCCATTTCCAAACCTTTCTCGGACACCTTATGGCCTAGGACTATGCCTTCCTTGACCATGGAGTGGCACATTTCCCAGTTTAGCACCACTTTTTCCTCTTCACACCTCTGTAGTGCCCTACTATGATTTAAAAACAGTCATGAAAAGTGTCACCTACCACAGAGAAGTCATCCATGAATACTTCCAAAGTGTCCTCAACCATGTCTGAAAAGATGGACATCATACACCTCTGAAAAGTCATTGGTGCATTACACAGTCCAAATGGCATGCCCTTGAACACAAAAGTGCCATCAGGATTTGTAAATGTTGTTTTCTCCTTGTCCTCTTATGCAATTGAGATTTGATTATATCCAGAGTATCAATCTAAGAAACAGTACCACCCTTTTCCAGTCAACCTATCTAACATCTGGTCCATGAAAGGCATTGGTAAATGATCTTTCAAGGTCCATTTGTTTAACTTTCTGTAGTCCATGCACACTCGCCAACCTGTAACTAGCCTTTGCAGAATCAACTCATTCTTCACACTTTTCACTATTGTCATTCAACCTTTTTTGGGCACTCACTACACTGGTCTCACCCAATGACCACCCTGCATCCAGCCACTTGATAATTTCTTTCTTTACCACCTCTTGCATTGGTGGATTCAATCTCTTCTAATGCTCTATATTTAGACTTCAATCTTCTTCCAACTGAATTTTATGAGTACAAATGCTTGGAGGTATCTCGATGATATGAACAATGGTCCAACCAATTGCTTTCTTGAATCGCTACAACACACTCAATACTGCTTGAACTTGTTCAAAATTAAGATTTGCATCCACAATAACTGGTAAAGTATTATTTTCCACCTAGAAATATATACCTCAAGTGACCTGGTAGCTGCTTCAATTCAAGCACAAATGGTTCCTCAATAGATTGTTTCGGTGAAGGGGTTGGCCTGTTCTTCAAGTCTAGGTCTAACTTCTTGAGTAATATGAATGTGAAGCTATGTCTAGCAGGGCATTTAGAGTCTCAACATAATCAACCCGAAAGACTTCATCAAAATTCATTATCACCGCGACCAATGTCTCTACATCAAATCTTTCTTCTATGGATGCTTCAATGTTGCCCTCTTCAACAATATAAATTGCAGACACCACACTCATATCTTGTGGTTCTTCTATCAACCTTCACACTTTGAATTTGACCTTTTCGTTATTCAGCTGAAATTTCAGCTCTCCACTTTCTACATCAACTAGATCTCTACAAGTGGCCGAAATGGTCTTCCCAAAATTATGGGAACCTCGTAATCTACTTCGTAATCCAGAATCACAAAATCAGCTGGAAAGATGAAACTTTCATCTTAACCAGCACATCACACAAAATACCCACCGGCCTCTTCACCAATCTATCTGCCATCATCAACCTCATCACGGTAGGATTTGGAGCCCCCAACCCAAGTTGTTTGTATATGGCCAATGGCATAAGATTTATACTCGCTCCTAGATCACATATAGCTTTAGAAAACTCGAAGTCGTCAATGGTGCATGGTACAGTGAATGCACCTGGATCCTTTTTCTTCTGCACCAAGGACCTTGTAGCAATAGTTCTACGATGGTGCAAATTTTCTGCATGTTCAAAACTCGCAATCCTCTTCTTTGTTACTAAGTCTTTCACGAACTTAGCATAACCAGACATCTGCTCCAGAACTTCTACAAACGGAATATTCACTAATAGTTGCCAAAGCATGGATATGAACTTCAAGAATTTTCCATCTTCAGATTTCTTCTTGAGCCTTTGAGGAAATGGAGGAGGAGGTCTGGGTATTTGTTGTAAAGGCAAAGTTACCTCTACTATAACTTCTTTCGCTCTTGACGACTTCTCAACCCTTCTATCTACCTCTGAGTCATCCATAATTTCAGCATTAACCTCTGCTCCCTCATCTCTTTCTATGCTCTCTTCCTACTCAATACTTGCCGGTTTTGGCTCTGGAAGTGATTTACCACTTCTACTAGTGATCGGCATGCAATGCCCGTCTTTCTTTGGGTTCTGAATGGTATCACTAGTTAGTGTTCCATTCTTTTTCTAATTTAATGAGGCTGACCGTTGCCCCATCTGCTGCTCCAACTACTTGATAGATGTCAAATGTGAGTCAATGATCTGATTCATATCGGAGAAATAATTTCTCACCTCTTTGAACCCCATATCTGAATATTCAACCTTTTGAAGAATCTTTGCTAACATATCCTCCATCCTGGAACTGCTGAAACTACTAGTTGCTCGATCTCTATTACCTGGAGGTACATACACACCACTGTGTTCGTTTTTGTATCCCTCTTTGTTTTTCCAGCTACCTTGCTATCGGTTACCTAGTCTATCATACTGACCATCACTTTGATAATTTTTTACCTTGATTTCTTGAATTATAGCCTTGGTTTCTTGAGTTATAATTCCAGAAACCCCCCTGGTTATTCAAATACTTAGGCTACTCATCAAAATCAACATCCAGCTCTTCATACCTGTTAGCTGCACCCAATGCATTTACTTTTTCATGACCAGTAGTGAGATGCTTCGTGATGAGGTCCATCTAGGTTTTCAAAATGGGCCATGTATTGGTCCCTTTCTTATTCTCTCTTTCTTTGATCAACTGAGAGTTTAAAAGTTAACCCAAGTTCTCCAACCTCTGAATCTCTTATGTGCCAGGCCATATTGTTCTTTGAAACTTCGTTCATGATAACCATAATCTTAGGGAATGGTTTTCTCATGAATGATCCACCACATATTGCATCCACAATAGGTTTAGTCAGAAAATTCAATGACCTATAAAATACCTGCGTCAAGTATCTATCATGGAGGCCATGGTTTGGGAAATTTTTCATCTTTTGGCTAAATCTCCACCAAGTGGCATGCATCACTTCACCTGGTAGCTCCTTATGTGACCCTATCTCATCCTTCATCTACAACTCTTTTGCTTCTCGGAAGAATCTCTCCATGAAGGCTTCCCTCAACTCTACCCAAGTTCTAATTGAATCGTGTGGCAACTCATTCAACTAGTTTGTTGCCTCACCAGTTAGTGATAAGGGAAACAACCTCAGCCTCATAACAATTTGGCTGACTTCAAGAATCTCTGCTGACTTGCAAATTGCCATAAAATTCATTAGATGCTGATTGGCATCCTCACCAGCAGTTCCTCTGAACATCTCTTTCAGGTTCAGAAGCTGGATCATGGTGCTAGTAATGGTGAACTTCATTCTTGGAGGTAGCATTTGCAGTACTATAGCTCCAGTAGATCCAGCTCTATCTAACTCCAAATCATCTTCTTCGAATATCATATGCGCCAGTTGTTCTGCTCGACTCGTTGGAGCTATTGGTTTGTGTTGTGGAGGCGCTATCGCTTCCACTCCTTCATTCTCCTCAAGCACCCTAGGTAGGTCATAACATTCTGCTGAGCACCCCTAGCATGGGTCTCAATATCATGTCTCAATCTCTGCCCCTGGTCTTCGATCTTCTATGCATTCACCATCTTCCTTATGGTTTTACTCAATTTGGGATCATAATGAATCAAAGGTGCTCCCTTACTTCTGGTGTTTCACATGCACTAGTGAACTCACCTACAAATTACACAGACAGAGACAAAAAGTAAAATTAGGAAAAACAACTACAACTGAAATAATCGCTAGCAAAGTAATTCTGAACTGAAATTCCCTAGCAGCGGCGCCAAAATTTGATACGTTCAAACTTACACCTCAATTAATAAGTATAAATGTTCAAAGTCAATTTATAGAACTAAACTGAAGTTGAGGTCGATCCCACATGGAATTTACTATAGAAATAACCTTACTGATGTTCTTATTTGATTACGGTTAATATTTACAAAAGAAAGTAAATTGCGGAAAGTAAATAATGAGTGATTTTAATGTTTAAGTATCTAAAGTTGAATTTTAACTTCAAGTTGACAAGAGCAACAATAATTCCAATAGTTCAATGATTGATTTAATGAGACTAGGATTGCGTTCCCCATGACTTTTAGTTCGTTCTTGAATTCGATACAAATACCTATCCATTGTTAACATTACATGTTTCCAGCAAGTTAGATACATCTAAATGCTTCTCAGCCTTTATAGATAATTTTTACTCTTTTCCTCTCAGTCTTAGAGTGTTTGAATATTTTACCCTTGTGTACTTGTTAAGGAGATTTTCTTCTCTCGAACTCAAATCTTCCTAACAAGTTAATGGAATATGATTCTACTTTTTCCTCATTATCACTTTTCACTCGAACAAGTAGTAAATACAGGAACGTTCTAATGTGTGCACTCATTAGAAAGAACTCATAATGAAAGTAAGATCAACGTGTGCAACTAACAATGAAAAGCTACTCGTATTTTGAATTTGGAACTATGTTTTAGTCATGGTTCCCACAACCCTAGTTGTGGTATTTAGCTGCTCATTGTTTCAAGAAAACAAACAGAAGATATTATTGAAAGAATGATATAAAGAACTTACAATAATAGCAAACCAAAAGAATCTTGATTATCAACACTTGATCACAAACACCAAGTTTTGATCTCCAAAAATCAAAAAATCAAAGTGTTTGAAATTGGAAACTATCATTTCTCCTTGCTCCCAATGTCGCAATGTTTGAACGATAAAAAGTAATGCTAAAAAATAAACCCTAAATAATTAAAGTAGTCTGTAAAAGAAATTCCTACTCGAAATAGGACTAAACTGACGCGAGACTTCATGGGCAGGCTGACGACTTGTCTAAGGCTAGACGGCTCGTCAAGCCCTCTGTGGTCCCATTGAGACAGTGTGGGACTTCCTTAACTGGTAGTCCTTACGAGCAACTAGGTGGTGTATTTTAAGTATCACAGCCCGTCTAGTGCTCCGTGGAGTTAGGCCTTCACTTGGGTGAACACTAGATTGCTTGCCTTCCTTCCACGAGCAGCTACACGGCTCGTCACCTCAACCACGACCTATCTAGGTTTTCGTGGCCTTTAGTCTGAACTTAGTTTTTCTTAATTGATCATTGTCTATCTTCCATGATCCCTCAGACAGCTCATCAAGTGGACTACGACCTATCTGGGGCTCGGTGGTCTTCCTTCTTCAGATGGGCAGTTGAAGGACTGCACTGCCTTCATACCCACGAGCCCTCATTCGGCTCGTCATCATGACCACGTGGGGCTCTATGGTATTTGCTTCAGTCTCAGTTTTAATTTTCTTCTTTTTTTCTATCTTTTGCATCCAAGTGTTTTACCTGTTCAACATAAAAAAAGACATTATATCCACATAAAAACACTTGATTTCTCACACTAATCCTTAGGTTTGAGCCCCAAATGTGCCATGGTTTCATGGCATATCAGTCCCATTAGAGGAGGACTGTTCCCGGGAAAATATTGTAACATCTCAAAAATTGAAAGTTGAGTCGAGTTAGAAAAGTTCAGAAAATGTTGCAGGACTCTGGTGCTACGGATCGACCTACGGGTCGTAGATCTTTCTTTGGGTCGTAAGGAGGGTTTCGTAGGAAGGCTCTACACTTGGCGATATTTTAGCCTCTGACTTTTTGTGGAAAGTAAGAAGAGTTTTGGGTGTCTGAAGTTGGTTAAACAGATGACCATTATAGATTGTAGAAATTTCTATGGACCGTAGGTCCAAATCATATACCGAGTCTAAAAGTTATTTATTAAGGGTATTTGAGTCTTTTACTATGCATCTAATACCTATACTATATCATTTTGACCCTAATTTTAAACCATATGAATACTTTTATATTCCACAAACTAACCCCAATATATCATTCTCACAAAACCCAAAATCCCACCCACATTCCCCTTGTCCATATTCTCTTAAGGTCTAGGAAGAAGACATAGGATTTCAAGTTTCAAGTCTCATTTTTCTCTATTTTTTTGGGCTTTGTTTACCAAGATATGCAGGTGTTCACCAATGTTTTTTCCATAATGCTTTCAAGGTTTCCAATTCAATTTCACCTAAATTGATTAGAGATTTATTTAACGTACATGGGTCTTGCTTGATTTTGATTTAATTTCTCAATTTCTATTTTCTCATGCATGAATTGATTAAACCACATGATTTACAATTGTTTTTTCTATAAGACTCATGTTTTTATGATGACGAAATTATGAAGAAAGCTTGCAAAATTATGAAGTATGATTTAGGGAAGCTATGCATGATTATTAAAGTATTTTTTATGAATTAAGGATGTTTATTAGATAGGTATCAAGAATGATGAATGGTTTTTCTCACATACTTATGCAATCATGATTGTGAAAGATTTTTTCACATATGTATGAATTATGGTTTAAAGGAGATATTCTTTCATGAATTTAGATTGAATTGGTAGTATAAATTGTGCCTTTTCAAGTATGATGATATGAATTTGTATATGACTAATTCTGTTGGGATCTTACTTAGCACCGAGAGGACTTTGAGATGGAGGCCCCCTCATTAGTAGATGTCGGGTGTCTAGTAGATATCTCTTTGTCCCTTACTATGTGCCCCCGTATGATTTATCTTAGAAAGACATAGCTAGTTGATCCACCTAAGCTAGAAGTTTGTGGTTCTTTTATTAGAAAGTATGACATTTATTTTCTGTGTGGGAGCAAGACACCGGATTCCATGTTATAGCTCACGTGTTCTATGTTGACTAATGGTAAACATTCCACAAAGTGAATCAATTTACTTTAAAGGCTTTTATGAAGCTTTCATTATGTTTTAAGATGCATTGACCATATTTATTTCTTATGATTCTTTTAAATGCTTTTACTATGATTTATCTTGGTCATGCATATCATGTTTTAATGTTCTCATATACTCATATTTTATGTCTTTATACATTTCCCCAGACTTAGTACATTCCATGTACTAATGCATACTTGTGCCTACATTGTTTAGTAATGTAGGATCGGACGCTTCTCCACCTTCCGCTCGTAACTAGTTGATTACTTAATCGTTGAAGACTGGGTGAGTCCCCATTTTCCAAGGACCATCTCACCTTTACTATGATTTCTTATGTCTTTAGTTTTTAGACGGTGTACGTGGTGTATGGATTACATTACAACCACTCTTTTGATGTATTAGATTGACTTTTCAAGACTATGATTAGACTTCCACTCATTTGTTAAACTCTTCTATGATATGAGACTTTCTACTTAAATTCTACCTTTTGTCTATTATATTGTGTAGTATGTATTTCTAGTGGCTTTTGTAGGGTTTCTTGAGGTCCTATACGTCATGCTACGTCTAGGGTGTACTTTGGGTTGTGACAAGGGGGAGGAAAACTAACGGGCCAATTGTCATTATTTTATCTTAATTGTGTGTATGCTATAGATAAACATGCCTACATTAATTAAAAATTTGAATATAATCATTAAAATCATGCTACAATTTGTCATGCTTAGATCTTGATTTTTAGTAGTTAATTAATAGTGCTTTCAGACTCTGTAATTATAAGAAAGTCTGCATACTGTTATCATCATGAATTAGTTTAATCTTTTGTATCATTCTATGATGAATATGTCATCTAGTTTCGATATTCAAAGCGCTTTCAACATAAAATAAATAAATAAAAATAAAAATAATGTATAATTCTTCATATGTGTCTTTATTGTCTTGTTCACCAATAAGAATGTTATTCAAATAAAGTGTCAATAATCTGTTTCGTTTAAGAATATTTTCTTTGCTTAGAAATCGTGTCTATAGGAATTAATGAATATTTCTAGCATGTCTATTACATAGAAATCCTTTCTATATGATTAAGAAAATAATCTTTAGGATATTAACATATAGATATTATCCCCAGAGAATAAAAAATAATAATATGTCATTATATTTATATGATAACACATATATGATTTCATTTGTTTAGAAATTATGCCAACAAGACTCAATTAAATTTCAGCTTGTCATTTGGTGTTTAGAAATCTGTATGTAGGTTTAATAAATATTTTTTTAGCATGTCATTTATAGTTGATGTCATGCCTATAGGTTGAATAGCTTCATCATGCTAGTTGATAATATGCAAGTACAATTCTATGCCTTAGTATTTATCCTATGACTTTAAGCTTTAAAATATTTTTCAGCATACAGTTCATATAGAAATCAAGCCTATAAGGTTTTAACAAAATTTTCAGCATGTTTAATTAAATAGAAATCATTCCAATAGGTTTATAATATATTTTCAACATCTCTATTATACAGAAATCATGTCTAAGATTCAATTAATAACTACTTTAACATTCTAATAACTGTTAAGAGTTGATTAGTTTTTGATTTATTTGCGTTCATAATTAGATAATTTCTGCATAGTAATTACATTCTCACTACCTCTGATACCAAGTTTGTCACGACCTAGGGGTAACCCCTAGATGTAACATGGCGTATAGAACCCCGAAGGACTCCATACAAGACACTTGTCTCATCATAGCTGATTAATAGATATGTTGTTATGATGCCCATTTATATATTTTGTGTATACACAAACATGAGTTCCTCCATGTTCCTTCACAATTATGTGTCTGCAAACATGCTAATAAATAACTAAATTAGAGGCCAATATGAGACATTAATTTATCGATTTCTCCCTAGTCCTATGTGTATTGATTGATATTAGTGTCTAAATATGAACCTTATGATTTGTTTAAGCCAAAAGTCTATCCTTTAGCAAGTCCAATGCTTCTTGGACATTAAGTTGGGACGTTAGGCCCCTCATAGGATGTTAGATTTTATTTCTTTTAGTTCGCTTTTAGAATCTTAATATGAGACTTTATTTCTTATTGTCACTATTTATGTATATATACTTATCTTATGTATTTTCATTTTTATGTATATATTATGATTGAGAAACATGGATTATTTGATGCTGTTAAAAATATTTTACCTAATGCTATGCATAGATATTGCGTGAGACACATAGATGCCAATTAGAAAAAAAATGAAACGAATCTAAAATTATGTCTAAGGTAATGTGGTAGTGTGCATGGAGCACCTACAAAGAGGAATTGAATGATCATTAGGTCAATTGTCTGAAGAAGCAAAAGACCATTTGTTGCATTTTCTAATACAAACTTTGTGAAGAGTATTTTTAGATATTGTTTCCAAGAATAATAAGGTAGAAAATAATTTGGCTGACTCAATCAACTCTTGGATAGTGGAAGCAAGACATAAGTAAATAATTGAAATGCTTGAAAATATCAGAATCAAAGTTATGAACAAGTTTGTCAAAAATGAAAAAAAAAAGTGATGACTTGGAACTGTGAATGGAGTCCAACAACTATTGAAATTTACAATGAATTCTTGAAGATTGCTAATGTGTGTGAATTAAATTTCAATGGAGACAATAGATTTGATGTATGTGAAGGATATGATAGGAATATTGTCAATTTGGCAAATAAGAAATGCACCCGTAGGGTATGGGACCTATTGACACCCAATTTCGACCGGCCGATAACTTTTTCTTAGTTACTACTCGATTAAATATATATTTTTTAAAAACCTATTTCTTTTATAATATGTGTAAATTTATATTTAATTGTATCAAAATAATCATACACTTTAATATTCATAATT
>JAJONR010005823.1:0-34051 GCA_029582245.1 Solanum etuberosum | reverse complement strand
TCAAGTTCTTGCGATTTTGGTTGTGGATTTCGCCAAGGATTCAATCCTACGAGGTATGTGAGATCACATAGCGTTGGGTTTGTTCAGCCACGCGCCAAACATGTTTATTTCAGCGTGAATTCATCTTTAAAAGGTTGAAAGTTTGATGTTCTTGATGTGTGTTCTTGAATTTGCTTTCGTTCTTGAATTGGGCTGAGATTGAAGAGTTTTTGAGATAATTGTGTCGATTATTAGAGTTGATTTGAGTTAGATTCTTGTGTACCTATATTGGGTATAAGAATCTAAAGAGAAATTAAGAAAAAGAATCGAATTAAATGGAATTAAGGTCTAAAAATGAGAAGAAAGTTCGTCAGGAAATCACCTGGGGAAAAGCTGGCGCGGCGCCCCCCTATGTACCAGGGAAGCTGGGGCAGCGCGCCAGCAATGCACTGGAAATGATCCCCAGTAACTTTGGGGATGGCACCTCGCGCCAGGAACGAGCCTTGGTCGTGTACCCCCACCCGTTTTCATCGTTTAGCCTGTCTGAGTCCTTCTAAAGTTTACTAACACTTCTTATCGATTCTAACTACTCTAAATGACTTCTAAACATCGAGAAATAATCCGTAAACATGAATCATAACCTTGAATACATAAATTCAAAATCAAGGGAAGTTAAGAGCCAAGTCTAGAGAGTTCCTAGAGTCATTTTCAAAAGTCTTTTGCAATTGCTTTAAACTTGTTTTAAGACTTGAGTTTTGAGTTGAGTAAAGAGTAAAGAGTGAAGTTCATTTCTTCAAAAAGAGTATATGGGGACTATGTATTTCCAAAGAGTAAATGTTTTCACATTTAAACAAGAAAGGAAACACCGATTTTCAACAGAGCCTTTGAGCTAGTTTTTCAGTAAAGAGTAAATGCTTTCACAATTAAGCAAGAGAGGGAACTTTGATTTCCAAGAGAGCCTTTGAGCTATGTTTTTGAGCAATAATCTGAAACCACATAAATAAGTTATGTTTTTAAACATATGAGCTAGTAATATTTTGGGAGTAGTATTGAGCACCGATATGGGGGAGAGTTCAGACAACTCACAATCCCCATAAACCATGTAGCCATCATGGGTAGAAATGGGTCATCCTTTTTAGATGATTCCTTAGTGCTTTTTAGCACAGACTAGTGGATCCACTTAGTAGTTAGGTTCTATGCCCTTGGCAAGGTATAGGACGGCCCTAGCAGCGTGAGGCAAAATGTTGTATCATCACATAACTCTTAAGTGATGGTTCGGTTAGAGAAACTCCCACAGTTATATTTTATAATCTTATATACACAGAGTTATTTGTATTCTTATATACACACAGAGTTTATATTGTATCTTTGCATACAGACTGAGTTACTACTGTATTTCTAAATACACAGAGTTGTTATCCATATTTTAAAAGCTTTTCTTTATTTTGCATTCATATTATTGCTTTATAATGAAATGAGTTAAGTTGAGTTGAGTTGAGCCAGGTATGTTCTTTCAGTTCCTTTCAAGCTTATGTCTTGTTATAGAATTCCCCTCGCATGCTCGTACATTCAATGTACTGATGCCATTTGGCCTGCATCGTGTTTATGATGTAGATACAGGTAACCAGGATGAGCACCCAGTGCTTCATTGATCCATTTGAGCATTCAGAGTCTTGTGGTGAGCCTCTTTGCTTTCCGGAGGATCCCTTTTATTGCTTTATCAGTTAGTTCATTAGGAGGTCGTGGGTCTTGTCCCGACGTCTATCTCAGTTATTAGAGGCTTCATAGACAGTTAGTTGATGTTAGTTCATGAGTCTTTGCTTTCCATTTAAGTTATGCTTGAGACTTGAATTGCCACTTTGGCCAGTGAATGTTTATTTATAATACATCCTCAGTTATCTTTGAGCTTTCAATTTACTTTTAAAGTACAATTATGTTTGAGTAAAGTCTTCCGCTAAGAGTTAAGCCAGGCCAAGGGCTCGCTTGGGGCCAACAATGGTTCTTGAGTGCCAGTCCCGCCCAGGGTGTAGGCTCGGGGCGTGACAAAATTGGTATCAGAGCATAGAGTTCAAGAGTTCTGGGGAGTCTATGAAGCTGTGTCTGTAGAGTCCTAGTTATCGGTGTGAAGTGCGTCACATCTATAATTTGGAGGCTGCAACATTTAGGAACTATCTCACTTCTTTCATACTCATTTATGCGATAGAGTTCATCTCTATAAAGTTCCTTTCTAACTCGTGCTTGTGCATGTCTTTCAGTTGATCATGCCTCCACGAAGTGCTGTCAGAGGTCGTCCCGCTAGGATAAATGTTTAACCAGAAGATCAAGGGGTACCAAATGCACCAGAAGTGAAACCCCACGGAGAGGTCACCAATGCTGAGTTCCGTGAAGCTATCCAGATGTTAAGTCAAGCTATGACCAATCAAGTTGGACAGAGAGAGAATCGACATGAAATGACTGATACTTCAAGGATCCGCGAGTTCTTGAGGATGAATCCTCCAAGCTTCACTGGTTCAAGTGTCACTGAGGATCCAGAAAAATTTGTTGAAGAGCTTCAGAAGGTTTTTGAGATTATGCATGTTGCTGATGCTGAGAGGGTGGAACTAGCTGCATACCAAATGAAGGGTGTCGCTAGAATCTGGTTTGATCAGTGGAAAAAGAATAGAGTTGAAGGTGCACCACTTGTGAGTTGGGATTTGTTTGAGGAGGCCTTCTTGGGGCGTTTCTTTCCCCGTGAACTGAGAGAAGAAAAGGTACGAGAGTTTCTCACCCTTAAGCAGAAATCTATAAGTGTTCATGAATACAGTCTGAAGTTCACACAACTTTCTCACTATGCTCCGGAGATGGTTGCTGACATGAGGAGCAGGATGAGTTTATTTGTTGCTGGGTTGTCTCGTCTATCAAGCAAGGAAGGTAAGGCAGCTATGCTGATAGGGGATATGGACATAGCTAGGCTAATGATCCATGTGCAACAGGTTGAGGAGGACAAGCTGAGGGATAGAGAAGAGTTTAAGAATAAGAGGGCTAAGACATCAGGGAACGAGTTCGGGTAGTAAAAGAGTAATGCGAACCGGTCATCCTTCCAACAGAAACAAAAGGGACCTGCTCCATCATCTGCTAGTGCACCTGCACCAAGGAATAGAGGTGAGTTCCAAAATCAGAATTCTCAGAATTTCAGAGCTAGACCTGCACATTCTCAAGGTAGTATGGCACAAGGGGGTACTAAGACTCCTGCATGTGTTAAGTGTGGTAGGAGCCACTCAGGGGTGTGTCATGATGGCTCCACTGGTTGCTTCAAGTGTGGTCAGAGCGGTCATTTTATGAGAGAGTGTCCTAAGAATAGGCAGGATAATGGTAATGGGACAATAGAGCCCAGTCTTCTTCAGTTGCTCCACCAGACAGAGCTGCATCTAGAGGAGCTACTTCGGGGGCAGGCGGAGGACCAAACCGTCTTTATGCTATCACTAGTCGCCAAGAGCAAGATGATTCACCAGATGGTGTCACTGGTATGATCCAAGTCTTTAACTTTGATGTTTATGCTTTGCTAGATCCATGAGCGAGTCTATCTTTTGTGATTCCATATGTTGCAATGAATTTTGATGTTCTTCCTGAGCAACTACTTGAGCCTTTCAGTTTTTCTACACCTGTTGGTGAGTCTATTCTAGCTGAGAGAGAGTATCGTGATTGTACCATTTCCGTCAATCACAAGAGTACCATGGCTGACTTAGTTAAGTTAGATATGGTAGATTTTGATGTCATTCTAGGTATGGACTGGATTCATGTCTGTTATGCATCAATAAATTGTAGAACTCAAGTAGTCAAGTTTCAGTTTCCAGTGAACCAGTTATAGAGTGGAAGAGTAGTTCAACAGTGCCTAAGGGTCATTTTATTTCATACCTTAAGGCGAGGAAATTAGTTTCCAAGGGGTGTGTCTATCACTTAGTCCTAGTTAATGACTCTAGTGTTGAGATACCTCCTATTCAGCCAGTTCCAGTAGTAAAAGCATTTCCAGAAGTCTTCCCAGATGATCTTCCCGAAGTCCCTCTTGAGAGAAATAGACTTCGGTATAGACATTCTTCTTGATAGTCATCCTATATCTATTCCGCCATATAGGATGGCACCAGCAGAGCTGAAAGAGTTAAAAGAGCAGTTGAAAGATCTCCTAGAGAAAGGTTTCATTCGACCAAGTGTCTCACCTTGGGGTGCTCCGGTCTTATTTTTGAGAAAGAAAAATGGTTCTCTTAGAATGTGTATAGATTACCGTCAGTTGAACAAGGTTACTATCAAGAATAAGTATTCTCTTCCGAGAATTGATGATCTCTTCGATCAACTTCAGGGTGCCACTTGTTTTTCGAAAATAGACCTCAGATCAGGCTACCATCAGTTGAAAGTAAGGGATTGTGATATTCCAAAGACAGCATTCAAGACCCGTTATGGTCATTATGAGTTTCTGGTCATGTCGTTCGGTTTAACTAATGCACCTGCAACATTCATGGACCTTATGAATAGAGTATTCAAGCCTTATTTAGATATGTTTGTTATCGTGTTCATTGATGACATTCTAATCTATTCGAGGAATGAGGAAGATCATGCTAGTCATCTCAGAGTAGTTCTCCAAACTCTAAAGGATAAGGAGTTATATGCTAAGTTCTCTAAGTGTGAGTTTTGGCTTGAGTCTGTGGCATTCCTAGGCCACATTGTTTCCGGTGATGGAATTAGAGTTGATATGTAGAAAATTGAGGTTTGTGCAGAATTGGCCTAGACCCACATCTCCAACTGATATTGGGAGTTTCTTGGGGTTGGCGGGATATTATAGAAGGTTCATCGAGGGGTTCTCATCCATTTCATCCCCTTTGACTAAGTTAACTCAGAAAATAGTTAAGTTTCAATGGTCTGAAGCTTGTGAGAAAAGCTTTCAGGAATTGAAAAAGAGGTTGACTATTGCCCCAGTATTGACCTTCCAGAGGGTACGCAAGGCTTTGTGGTTTATTGTGATGCGTCCAGAGTTGGTTTGGGTTGTGTGTTAATGCAGAATGACAAAGTTATAGCTTATGCCTCCAGACAACTTTAGGTTCACAAAAAAAATTACCCAACCCATGATCTAGAATTGGCTTCCATAGTATTTGCTTTGAAAATATGGTGCCATTATCTTTATGGTGTTCATGTGGATATGTTCATCGATCATAAGAGTCTTCAGTATGTGTTTAGTCAGAAAGAGCTTAATCTCCGACAAAGAAGGTGGTTAGAGTTACTCAAGGATTATGAAATGAGTATTATTTATCACCCAGTTAAGGCTAATGTTGTTGCTGATGCCTTGAGTAGATTGTCTATGGGTAGTACCGCCCATTTTAAGGAAGATAAGAAAGAGTTAGCAAAAGAGGTGCACAGACTTGCACGATTAGGAGTCCGACTAAGGGATTCTACTGAAGGAGGAGTACTGGTGATGAATGGGGATGAATCATCATTAGTGTCAGAAGTGAAAGAGAAACAAGACCAAGATCCTATTTTGCTTGAATTAAAGGCAAATGTTCATAAGCAAAAAGTAATAGCTTTTGAACAAGGGGGAGATGGCGTATTGAGGTATCAAGGTAGATTGTGTGTACCAAGGGTGGATGAACTCCAAGAGAGGATCATTGAGGAAGCTCATAGCTCCAGATATTCTATCCATCCGGGTTCCACAAAGATGTATCATGACTTGAGAGAAGTTTATTGGTGGAGTAGTATGAATAAGGGCATTGCAGAGTTTGTTGCTAAGTGTCCGAATTGACAACAAGTTAAAGTAGAGCACCAAAGGCCCGGTGGTATGGCTCAGAATATAGAACTCCGAAATGGAAGTGGGAGATGATTAATATGGATTTCATCACAGGTTTACCAAGGTCTCGCAGGCAACATGATTCTATTCGGTATTGATTATTCTATAGAGGTGCATAATTTACTGCGCAGTTTTGGAAGTCATTCCAGAAATGCTTGGGTTCAAATGTGAACTTGAGTACTGCTTTTCATCCTCAGACAGATGGTCAAGCAGAGCGCACTATTCAGACTTTAGAAGATATGTTGAGGGCTTGTGTGATCGATTTCAAAGGTAATTGGGATGATCACCTACCTCTCATTGAGTTTGCTTACAATAATAGTTACCACTCTAGCATCCAAATGACTCTGTATAAGGCTCTTTATGGGAGAATATGCAGATCTCGCATTGTATGGTTTGAAGTTGGTGAAGCTGGCTTGATAGGACCAGACTTAGTTCATCAAGCTATGGAGAAAGTGAAAGTTATTCAAGAGAGATTGAAAACAGCACAGAGTCGTCAGAAATCCTATACCGATGCTAGGAGAAGAGACTTGGAGTTTGAAGTAGATGATTGGATTTACTTGAAAGTTTCACCCATGAAGGGTGTTATGAGATTCGGTAAGAAGGGGAAACTTAGTCCCCGATATATTGGTCCTTACAGAATATCTAAGAGGATTGGTAGTGTAGCTTATGAGTTAGAGCTACCACAAGAGTTAGCAGCGGTTCATACGGTATTTCACATCTCCATGTTGAAAAAGTGCATGGGCGATCCTTCACTTATCATACCTACTGAAGATATTGGTATCAATGATAGCTTATCTTATGGGGAGATTCCTGTTTAGATTCTAGATCGCCAAGTTCGCAAGTTGAGAACGAAAGAAGTAGCATCAGTCAAAGTTCTAATGAGAAATCAATTCATTGAGGAAGCTACTTGGGAAGGTGAGGAGGACATGAAGAAGAGGTACCCACATCTCTTTGAGTCCGGAGAAATTCTAAATTAAGGTACTAATCTTTTTCTTGGTATTTATTTTAAGATTGGCATGTTGTATTTACATTTTTCTTATTGGCTATTTGAGCTAGATGTTAGATGTTACACCTTAGCTTACTAAGGGTAATCTCATTCGAGGACGAATGTTCCCAAGGGAGAGATATTGTAACACCTCGCTGTTCAAAAGAACTAGAATTAGAAAGAAACCGTTTTTGGAAATAATCAAATTTGGAAAGTTTGACAAAGTTAAGCTAAGCTTGAGTTTTGGGTCAACTTCAAACGACTATAAATCCTAGCACAGGATGATTTAGGTGAGCTACAAGATACCGTAGGAAATATCTTTTAATTATCTTTGCAACGCCACCAAGTTTGATCATTTTCGAGTTTGTATGCGGGAGATATTCCCATTTGAAGTCGGGCTATCTAGATAAGGAAAGTCAAAACCAGATTTTAGAAGGGTATAGTGGTCTTTTCACTACCCAATTAATTAAATCCGTTTTTGGTAATTACTTAGGGGTCTAAACTGAGTTAGTTCAGTTTACGCATTATCAAATCACGCTAGGGTTTTCGGAGAAAGAACTCAAGAGGAGAAAGGAGAAGAAAAGTTCAAGATTCGTCAAGTTCTTGCGATTTTGGTTGTGGATTTCGCCAAGGATTCAATCCTACGAGGTATGTGAGATCACATAGCGTTGGGTTTTTTCACCACGTGCCAAACATGTTTGTTTCAGCGTGAATTCATCTTAAAAAGGTTGAAAGTTTGATGTTCTTGATGTGTGTTCTTGAATTTGCTTTCGTTCTTGAATTGGGTTGAGATTAAGGAATTCTTGAGAAAATTGTGTTGATTATTAGAGTTGCTTTGAGTTAGATTCTTGTGTACATATATTAGGTTTATGAATCTAAAGAAAAATTCAGAAAAAGAATCTAATCAATGTCAGAAAACGAGAAGAAAGTTTGTCAGGAAATTACCTGGGGAAAAGCAGGCGCGACGCTCCCCTGATGCGCCAGGGAGGCTGGGGTAGCGCGCCAACAATGCGCCAGAAATGTGCCCCAGTAACTTAGGGGCTGGCTCCCCGCGCTAGGAACGCGCCCGGGTCGTCTGCCCCCACCCGTTTTCATCGTTTTGCCCGTCTGAGTCCTTTTAAAGTGTACTAACACTTCCTATCGATTCTACCTACTCTAAATGACTTCTAAACATCTAGAAATCATCCGTAAACATGAATCATAACCTTGAATACATAAATTCAAATTCAAGGAAAGTTAAGAGCCACGTCTAGAGAGTTCCTAGAGTCATTTTCAAAAGTCTTTTGCAATTGCTTAAAACTTGTTTTAAGACTTGAGTTTTGAATTGAGTAAAGAGTAAAGAGTAAAGAGTGAAGTTCATTTCTTCAAAAAGAGTATATGGGGACTATGTATTCCCAACGGGTAAATGTTTTCACATTTAAACAAGAAAGGAAACACCGATTTTCAACAGAGCCTTTGAGCTAGTTTTTCAGTAAAGAGTAAATGCTTTCACAATTAAGCAAGAGAGGGAACTTTGATTTCCAAGAGAGCCTTTGAGCTATGTTTTTGAGCAATAATCTGAAACCACATAAATAAGTTATGTTTTTAAACATATGAGCTAGTAATATTTTGGGAGTAGTATTGAGCACCGATATGGGGGAGAGTTCAGACAACTCACAATCCCCATAAACCATGTAGCCATCATGGGTAGAAATGGGTCATCCTTTTTAGATGATTCCTTAGTGCTTTTTAGCACAGACTAGTGGATCCACTTAGTAGTTAGGTTCTATGCCCTTGGAAAGGTATAAGATGGCCCTGGCAACGTGAGGTAAAACGCTGTATCATCACATAGCTCTTAAGTTATGGTTGTCGGTTAGAGAAACTCCCACAGTTATATTTTGTGTTCTTATATACACAGAGTTATTTGTATTCTTATATACATACATAGTTTATATTGTATCTTTGCATACAGACTGAGTTACTATTGTATTTCTAAATACACAGAGTTGTTATCCATGTTTTAAAAGCTTTTCTTTTTATTGCATTCATATTATTGATTTATATTGAAATGAGTTAAGTTGAGTTGAGTTGATCCAGGTATGTTCTTTCAGTTCCTTTCAAGCTTATGTTTTGTTATAGAATTCCCGTTGCATGCTTGTACATTCAATGTATTGATTCCATTTCGCCTTCATCGTGTTTATGATGCAGATACAGGTAACTAGGATCAGCACCCAGCACTTAGTTGATCCAGTTGAGCATTCAGAGTCTTGTGTTGAGCCTTCTTGCTTTTCGGAGGATCCCTTTTATTGCTTTATCAGTTAGTTCATTAGGAGGTCGTGGGTATTGTCTTGACGTCCACCTTAGTTGTTAGAGGCTTCATAGACAGTTAGTTGATGTTAGTTCATGAGTCTTTGCTTTCCATTTCAGTTATGCTTGAGACTTGAGTTGCCACTTTGGCTAGTTAATGTTTATTTATAATACATTCTCAGTTATCTTTGAGCTTTCAGTTTACTTTTAAAGTACAATTATGTTTGAGTAAAGTCTTCCGCTAAGATTTAAGTCAGGCCAAGAGTTCGCTTGGGGCCAGTAATGGTTTTCGAGTGCCAGTCCCGCCCAGGGTGTAGGTTCTCGAGTGCCAGTCCCGCCCAGGGTGTAGGTTCTCGAGTGCCAGTCCCGCCCAGGGTGTAGGCTCGGGGAGTGACATAATTACTAAAGACGCGTGAGCCTGGCAGCAGGTCCGCGATGGCTCCGCGTTACAGAGCCAATACGAACCTCACTGCCCGCTGGAAAATTATTTCGACTTCCAGCTCATTTTATTTATTTTTTAAGGGTATTTTAGTCCAAAAACCCTTAGGAAGTTATCTAAATTAGCCTAAACGTATAGAAAAATCAGTTTTCATAATCAAACTCTCTCATTCACTCCAAAATTTCTACGCTCAAGAAACTTCAAGAAACGCTAAGGCTAGGATTCGTCTTCCAAGATTCTCCTTCAAGTTTCTTCAAGAACATTGTCCTTCCAGGTATTTAAGATTTCATAGTGTTGGATTTGTTCGCCCTCACGCCAATCATGTAAATTTTTACTCATGAATTCATTCTTGAAGTTGGTTATTGAGTTCTTGAGAAGTTCTTGAGTTAAATTGATAAATTGAGGTCTTTGAAGTACTTGAGGTGAGAGTTTTGTGAAATAGTTGAGTATCTTTATTGAGTTCTGTGTGGGTTTCATTGAAAACATTCTAGGTTTGTGGAATTTCGTGAAATTGGACCATGGAATTGAAGTGTGTATTAGTTGAATCAAGTTTGGGAGAGAAAGAAAAGATCAGGCAAAAATAATCTGCATTTAGGCCCGCGTCGTGGAGACGCTTTAATATTTCAGTTTCCAGATGGTCACCCACTCTCTGCGTCGTAGAGAGGATACGGAGTCCTCTATCTCAAAAATTATTTCGCGATCAAAAATTTATTTCCATCTCCGCGTCGCGCCAGTGTACACCAATTTGTGTCTTCTCTTGTTTCTTATGATCAACTATATTAACCTTCCTAAATCATTGAGTGATCCTACATTTCAAAGCATAACTCTTGAATTCACATCTCAAATTCAAGATAGAGTTAATAGTAAAGTTCGAGGGAGTCCCTTGAGTCGTTTTGAGAAGTCTTTTACAAACTTTTAAAACTTGTTTTAAGTCTTGAGTACTTGAGCATGAGGATGAGGAGAGTTGGGTTCATGTTTTCAAAATGAATATAAGGGAACTAATTATTCCCAAGAGTAAATGCTTAACATTTAAATTGAGAGGAAACTTTGATTTTCAAATGAGTTCATGAGGAGTTTTTGAGTACTATCTCTTTTAAGAGAACCTTTTGAGTAATAATCTCAAAGTTTGAGGATGAGGAAATATTTTTAAACATATGTGCATGAGTTATATTATTGGGAGTAGTATTGAGCACCGATATGGAGACGAGTTCGATAACTCAAAGTCCTCATAAACCATGTATGTCAATATGGGTAAAGGGTCATACTTTTTAGATGATTCCTTATTGCTTTTAAGCATAGCTTAGTAGATCCACTTAGTTGATAATGTCCTATACTCCGGCAAGGTATAGGATAATTCTAGCAGCCTGGGCGAGACGTTATATCATCACGTAGCTCATAATGATGATTGTCGGTTAGAAAATCTCCAAAATAAGAGTTATTATTGTATTTTTGCATACAATTGAGTTATTAATAACTGTTTTAAATACTTTTTATATATTGCATCTTTTATTGTTGCTTATTCCTTGAGTTGATTTGAGTATCTTTGAGTTGAGTATCCTTGAGTTGAGTTGAGTATCTTTCAGTTGAGTATCGTGAGTTGAGTTGAGTTGAGTGAGATGAGACGAGGTAAGTATGTTCCCTTTTTATCAGTTCAAACTTATGTTATGTTTCAGTATTCCCCTTACATGCTTGTACATTCAATGTACTGATGCCATTTGTCCTGCATCTTTCATGATGCAAATACAAATTATTCAGGGTCATCAACATACGCTCTGTTGATACCACTTGCAGTTCCAGTTAGCTTTGGAGAGCCTCCTTGCTTCAGGAGGGTTCCACTTTTACTTTTCAGTTTGTTAGGATGTCGTGGGTCTTGTCCCAAGAATCCGTCTGTAATAGTAGAGGCTTCATAGATAGTTTAAAGGTCGAGGAGTCTCTCATTATTTCCTTTGTTGTTGGAATTTTTTGAGGTCATGAGACATTTAACTATAACTTGTTAAATTATTATCAGATAATTAATGAAGTTGAGTTCAAATTGAGTTTTTAAAGTTATTTATGCATTTGGAGTTCCCATTTTGCTTGTTAAAGTCTTCTGCTGAGTAATGAGTCACGCCAAGGGTTCGTTTGGAAACCAACAACGGTTCTCGAGTGCCAGTTACACTCAAGGTGTAGGCTCGGGGCGTGACATATATCTATTTAAAGGGATAATTTTTTTTCTATTTAATTTACTCACATGTATACCAGCTCAAAACGTTATAAATTTTCTTACTATTACTATTTAATTAATTAAATATTTAAATAACATTTGAATTTAGTATAAGGGTAAAATGGTAATCTAACTTTGCACTTTAGAGCATCCTACCTTTAATAATAGTGCAAACTACATAAATCCCACTAGTTTAGGTTCTAATAACTAAGATTCCTGATAGTTTCAAAAATTACTTCCTCTACCATATTTCGTGTTTGAGATACATGAGTTTAAATCCACGAGATACATGTATCTGCCAAAATTTTAAAATTGAGATACATATTTTATATTTTTAAATTAATTGGTTGTAAGTGATTTTCTTAATTGGAGGAGTAATTGAGGATTTTCAAAATACATGGATAATTATTATGGAAATTTAAATTAATTAAATTTATTAATATAAGGCGGAAATTAAGGAGTGTAACTATGTTTAAATAATCTTATTTTATTATTCTATTAAATAACAAATTCATTAATATTATTAATAAAAGACACAAACATGTATATCTTGGGCATGTAATTTGATTAATTTCATTTTATTAATCTTAAAATAATACATTTATTAATTTGATGTATCTATTATCAATATATAATGTATCCAACAAACTAAACACTTAGATACATGAGTATCATACAAGAACAAATTGTGTCAAATACATGCGTAAATCTCCAATATATTCATTAGATACATACACACTTAATAAGATACACTAATAAAAACTAGATACATATAATCGTATCTCAATAATGTATCAGATACATCAATAATGTGTCAAATACATGCGTAAATCTCTGCTTATTGAAACTTTTCGATTACGTTCATCGGTGGTCAGGGCATCTCACCACGGCAGTGTTTGCTTCACCTTTTGATTTATTGTTGTTGCCTACTTCGCCTAGATCCGACGGGAGAAGTGAAGCGAAGTTTTTTGGTTGATCCATAGTATACAAGGTATGTAATCGGTACCATCATCAATACCGAATTTGATAAATCTATTGGGCTTGAAATCTCTGCTTACAATGATATTCATTGTTTCTGCGCATGAGAGGTGTCTCCCCTTGCGAGAAAAAATGGTGGATTCGTGGGGGATTGATTTGAGAGTGAGAAAATCAAAGGCTAAGAATTTAATTTTTGTGTTGACAAGCAGTAGAACATCTACTTTAATAAAGTGTTTCTTTGCAATAAATTTTGACTGATTAAGGGAAGAGGAAGAGTTATAGTTTGACCCTAACTCATAGTCCTTGACAGAAAAATATTTTTTTTTGATTAAAACACTAATTTTAGATTTTAAATGTAAAAATAATTAATCAATCCTAGTTTTAAGAGATATGGATATTAATTTTATCTCCTATAATATAAGGTATAAAATATTAAAAGTGGTAATATATGTAATTATTTGAAAGTAGAGGTAAAATTAGTATATATGATAGTGGTGTATGTCTAATAAGATAGTTTATCCTTAATAATATATGATATGATGATATGATAAATAAATAAAGTAACGTGAACTCTACTGACCACACCTGACTTTTGATTAGATTATATTAAGAAAACATACACCTGAATCGTCTTCGCATATGAGAAAAAACACAAATTTGTCCTTATTATTATTATTATCCAAACACCATAAATAGAGTCATCAATATTTTATAACTAATTAAAAGAGAGGAATATATGAGTAGATGAAAGAAAATTAGAGAAACAGATAAATGCATAATCGTTTTGGACTTGTTGTGGAGTCGTAAATTTTCATCAAGGACTTGTTGTGGAATCGTAATTTTTCATCAGAATCACACATTGTTTTGATGTTGCTATTCGAAGAGTTAGCTTATTGACATATATAGTATTGTTGTTGATAATTTAAGAAAATTATAAGTCGCCAATGTTTATTAAATCAGAGTTTTTTATTGATTATTTTAGGCTTTAAATAAAGAAATATATGCGTAACATTTCAAAATTCATGTAACCAGCTGCCTGCTAGATACATAGAGTGGAAACAAGTAGACAACTGGATACTTCCTTCTATTGATTACAATATTATTACCATTTTTTCATAGTGGTCTAAATGAACTTTTCGAGTGATATCATGGCATATTGCATCCAGGAAAAAAGTAGCAAGAATATTTTGGGTACTCTGATGCATTATGGTCTAATGGATCAATTTTTTGATGAGTTCTAGATCTTAAAGTATTCTTATTTTTACATAAATAAGCATATTGAGAGGGATTTTGTGCGTAGTGGAGAAGTTGAAATATTTTTAAGTTTCTAGAAATTGGAGAAATAGTGGGAGAAAATGCATATTTTTATAGAGAAGTAAAACTAATTGAATGAAAAAAAAAATGAGTTAATTTAGAATGAATGATGGAATTGCAGTTGTAAATCATCAATAAATAACGTGAAATGAAATCCGCTTTGGAACATATGGGTTTAGTGGATCACAAAGATAGCCGTAAGAACTCTGAATTAGGGGGACATGATCAACTTTTAAGTTATAGTATAGTTGATGCAAAGTTGCCATGAGGTTTAATATGTGGTCAATGGTGATTCATATAGTCAATCTCAATTTTTAAGAGATTTATAAGATGTATGTTAACATTTGTGACCTCTTGCTGAACAAGTTAAAAAGAAATCGAGGCTAGCAGACTAAATACAAAAGAACTATTATGTTCAAGATTTGTACTTGGTATCAGAGCCATGGGAAAAATCTGATGTTTTCGACTCTACCCCGATTATCATTCAAACTGAAAATTGCTCTTTCAATGTAGAAATTATTTTAAATGAAATAAATTATTATATGTGGTCTCAAATCATAGAGATGCATATTGCTGAAAAAAAGAAACTGTCGTTTGCTCGTGGGAGTACACACCACCACCTACTGAAAAAGATGAATGATATGAGAAATGGTACACAAGCAATCAAAAGGTTAATAGGTGGCTTTTGATGTATATGTTTCTTGAGATTATGAATTGATATATTCGCTTACCTAATGCTCGATAAATTTAGAAAGCTTTGTCAACAGCCTTCTATGATGGAACAGATGAACTACAAGTCTTCACTTTCAATCAAAAGGCTTTTTTCTGTCAAACAATATGGCAGATCTCTCTTCTTATTATGGATAACTAATTGAAATTTTCAGTGAGTTGGTCATCGTGATAAGGTGATCATGAAAAATGAGAAGTATGTCACTTCTTATCACAAGTCTATTCAACGACAATGGGTGCACATCTTTCTTTCTAGTTTAGATGGTGAATTTGAAAAAATTCGTGGTGAAATATTGAGGAAGAAATATGTTCCAAAAGTAGAAGAATGTTACTCAATGGGTCATCATTAATCTGTCCGGCATGCAACACTGAATGGAGAACTTGAAAAATCTGAAGCATCATCCATGATGACCAAATACAGATCTAATCAAAATCGATTCTCTCAAAATCAACCAAATCGAATGAGGTCTAAGGGTATCAACAAGTCCATCTATAAGTGTACTCATTGTAATCAATCAGGCCACACAAAAGATCATTGTTTTGAAGTGGTGGGATATCAATACTAGTGGATTCATAACCATGATTCAAGAAGGAGAAATGCAACTAAGAGTTCCACTACTGCAATTGTAGAAGCAAATGCCCAGGAATATGCTTTTGGACAATCCACAACTTTGGTAGCAATGAGAGGTAACAATAGTAAGGCTTTAAATTCATTTGTACTTGTTTCTTATAGTACATGGATAATTGATTCCAAATCTAAAGATCTCATGAAATTTGATTCTAGACAATTAAACCCTCATCACAAAAGTATATCTCCACCGCTAATGGTTCTTCGACACCTACTATTAAGGAAAGATCCTTACCTCTCATTAATAATTTGAATTTAGACTGTCTAAGTAATTCCATCATTGGATTGTAATCTTTTGTCTGTTTCTCAAATTACCACTACTCTATCTTGTGTTGTGATCTTTTAGTTTAACTTTTCTGTGTTTAAGGACATCCGAATGAGGAAGACAATTGGTTATGGTACTAGACGAGAGAAGTTGTATTACTTGGATTTGGAGTCAAAAAGTTCGAATCAGTTGCGCTAATTATTATCCGTTGACGTTTTTTAGTTTTGAGGACAAAACAAGGAGATCTGATATTTGGCTATGACATCGACGATTGCAACATGCTTCTTTTGGCTATCTTAAGAAATTGTTTCCTAAGTTATTTACAAAATTTGCTGCTTCTAGTTTTCATTGTGATGTGTTTAAACTCTCAAAGAGTTACCATGTGTTTTTTTCACCAAGAATGGATAAAAGTTCAATTCCTTTATTATTATACATTCAAATGTTTGGGGCCCATCCAAGGTGAATACATTAGGTGGATCACGTTAGTTTATTACTTTTATAAATAATTGTATTAGAATGATTTGAGTGTGCTTAATGAAGTTCAAAAGTGAAGTGAATCTGTTGTTTTAAAAGTTTCATAAAATGATTTGCACTTAATATAATGCCCAAATAAAAATTCTATGTGGTGACAATGGGGGAGAGTATTCCATCTATGAAGTTTAGTGATATTTGGAAGCACAAAAAATTGTTCATCACACTACTTGTCCTAATACACCCCAACAAAATGGGGTAGTCAAGAGAAAAAATCACCATTTGTTAGAAGTTGTTCGTGCTCTATTGATTAAAGCTCATCTGTCACAATATTATTGGGGAGAAACACTCACTTGTGCAACATCTTTAATTATTTGAGTACCTTTTAGCAGAATTAACTTTGGAACACCATCTCAAACTCTTGCTGAAGCGGTGATTGCATCGGCAGTCCAAAATTTGACTCCTCGTATTTTTGGTTGTGTAGAATTTGTGCATCTTCATATGCATCAATGCGATAAGCTATCTCCTCGTGCATTGTATTGTGGTTTTTTGGGATTTGCTACTCATAAAAAAGGTACTGATGTTTTTATCCTCCAACTCAATAAATGTTTGCTACCATGAATGTTGTTTTTCATGAAAAGTCTGTATTTTGCTAATGAAACAAAACTCCAAAGGGAAGACATCACTGATATTTTGTCTCTAAATCATAAAAAATAATACTTTATGCATCTAGTAACCAGGTTGTAGATGAACGAAGTTTATGTGATGATAAACATCAAGAAACGGGACATAACCAAGATTTGGCAGAATCAAATTTGGGTATTGCTGATAATGAGGAAATTGAAGAAGAGGATTGGGTGGTACTAAAAATCAAGAAATTGTAGAAGTTAGTCCAATATCACATGAATCCCTCACCTAACAAGAACCTGATGCCCCAAACTAATCGTCACCAACTTAGGATATTTTTGATTTCATAACCAAATCGTCAGTCAAACAACTACCACCACGACACAATAGAGGTCTTCCTAAACCCACCTATGAAACAAAAATTTCTGGTAAGACTAGGTACCCATTGAGCCATTATGTGTCTAATCATCGTTTGTAGAAATCAAGATAAATAGATTGACACAAGAAAATGAAATCAAAAGCAACCTAAAGCTATATTAAATCTAAAGACCTCAATCTATTAATCTGAATCAAGAACCGAATCTCTTACGAAGACCTCAAAGAAATTGAATCTCCAAGCAACCCCCGTTTCTAAACAAAGTTCAATAGAAGCTTCACCAAGCTCTCAAGTCTCTCAAAGGAGATCCAATTCATCAATCATTCATATTCAAAAAAGTCTATCTAAAAAGAAGACCCAAACTAGCTATTTATAGTTTTAGGCTATTATTACATAAGAGGCCCAAAAGTGGCCCAAAAAGGATAAAGGGCGAGCCGGATCGTGGTCGTCTAAGGGACTCGGCGAGTCACCGAAGTGACCTCCAGTTCGCTGAATGTGGCAACATCTCGGTAGCTCCCTGGAACTTTAGGCGAGCTTGGAGCCCTCGCCTAAGCCATTAGGTGAGTCGCCGAAGTGGCCTTCAGCTCGCCGAATTAGGCAGCTTCTTCACTTGCTCTTTCTTGCTTCGTTAGACCTCCTACATTCCAAGCTATCATCCAAACATGGTATTTCTCAATTGGGAGCTCCTTCCATGCATGTATGTTGCTATTCAAGGAATGAAATCCCCTCTTTGTCATCAACTCTAGCTCAAGAACCTCCATCTTTGTGAACAATCCTTCCATACTTTGAAGTTCCCAAACTTGGCTTTTAGTGAATGGCCTTGAGGCAATCTGGATTGCATCATTCTCCCCTTCTTGAAAAGTAATAGTCCTCGAATCCAAACCTTGTAAAACCATAGGGAAAGCAAATAACAACAAGTTCCTCATGGCATGAGGGTTAGCATTAGCAATAAATATTCTATCACAATGCCAAGGATGCACAAACTTAACATATAACCAAGCATAAAAAATAATCAACGAAGGGTCTGTAGCTCATCAAAACAAGAGATACTTGGCTACTTAAGAGACTTTAACAAAGGGGTAAAGCAAAGGAACCATTACACTTAGGCAACCACACATGTAAGCCCTCATTGGTTCCATTCAACAAGCACAATTGCCCTTTTAAGTCAAGTAGCACATGAACACCCGCATACCTAAGTGAAAAGTCATAAACAATGTTAACCCAAGTTAAGAATCCACCCAATGCACTAGCTAACTTCAAGAATGTAATTATTCCAATTCATGAGTGGGGTCAAGTACAAAAGTATTTCCCACACAAATTGGCAAACATACCTCATTCAAGCACATAGGATCAAGTAATAACACCAAGTAAGAATCATATGAAAGAAAGAAAGTGTTACTACCATACTCATCACAATTTAGACCAACACCGGGGTCAAATGGGAAGAAAATACATAGAATCGAGTCAAGGAGACTCCCATTTGCCCTATTGATACTACTATTAACATAAAATATGCTACCCATACAAGCATGAGTATCATCATATGCAAATAGATAATAGAGAAAGGTGTCTTGCAAAACAACTTTATCTAAGGTGTTTTCATAGGTATGACTACTAATAGGCTCAAAATCATTGGTCATACCATTAAGAATTGGAACGCACCAAGAAGAAGAGGTAACGGAAAAACAAATACCACATTCCTTCTCATCATAATCCTTCCCCACAAGAGTACTCTCATCTTCCAAGAGGAGATTTCCATCTTTGGGGGGAAAATCTTCACACCATAGTGGGTTACTATAAAAAATATAGTTATCAAGAACTACACTACTCTCATGATTCACACCACTAGGCACTTCACTAGGAGTGATTTCATCATCTTCAAACAAGATATTGTACTTAAAGAGGGAATGATCAACCACCAAGGGAGGATTAAAACATGCAAGTTCACCCTCAAAAAGACACATATAATTTTTCGAAGCATTGTTAAGCACATGATCTCTATGAGCAAAATAAGTAATAGGGTCTTCAACAAAAGATATGCTCAAAGAGTCACTCCTATTCAAATGATTAACATTATCATCAGTATCACCAAATGGTAGGCTCTTTGTTGGGAAATCGTGTTCCTCCACTCATCATGTTGTACCTACATAAGAACCCTTACAAGGTGAAGGATAAACAAAAGGGTTAGATGGAGATTGTGGAAACCCCCTCACGTCACTCCACTCATCCTCTCCATTTTCAGCTCTAAGGTTGCCACCTTTCTCTCCCTTACTCCTCTCAATCTTTTGTCTCTAATTTTGCACCTTAGGAGGAGGAAATAGATGTGTTCCCATTGATCTATAAAATACTTGGACAATTTTTTCTCGTTTGGAACCATATGTTTGTTAAACCAATTGGCTCCCAAACACAAATGACAAAAGTCCATGGGTATTACATCACACCAAACCTCCTCATAGTATTCACCACGTGTGAAAGAGACCTTTACAACTTCGGTAACCTTACATCCCTCCATGGTGTATGGATATCGCCTTGATATTTGGGGTAGTCTCAAGTAGGCTACCGTAGATGGAGTGATGTAGTTTAGATTGCAACAATCATCAAGGACAAGATCAAACCCCAAAGCTCCATAAATTTCAACATTTATTATAAGAACTTGTCTCCTTGGGTCAACATGATAAAGCTTTGTGTACCCCTTTGGCACATACTTGAACCTCATAAGCCCTTTTAATTCTTCCCATGTCAAAGGGTTAGCATTTCCATTGAGTCCTCAAAGCCATCCTGCGTGTTTCCACCAAATCAATGCAAGACCTTTAAAGTGTTCAATGGAATACATGGATTACTCAATGTATTCCAAATCATGGTTTTGGAAATTCTTCTCACATTGCCACTCCCAATCAAGATACGCCTCAGGATCACACTTTCCTTCAAAAATAGGAAGACTAACCCTTTTGGTACCGAGACACCTAACACATCCCCCATATCTGCCTTGGTTCCTATATCCCTGAAATACATTATAATTAATTAAGGGTATATCTGTCTTTAATTTTATAAAAGGGATAGATAAGCAATTGGCTTTAAAAAAGAAGAAGAGGAAAATTCAAAGTCAAGGGGCTTAGCCCATCTTGTACATGAAAAGGAAGGGCAATTATCTTAGCAGCTTTAGAAAACAAAGGCTGAAGTCAGCCATCTGAAGGAAAAAATATAAGAGTTGTTGTCTTACATTTCAATAAAGAAGCGATGAATGAAGAAAAAATTCAAGTCCTCGATTCAAAAGTAAAGAGAGAAGCAGAAGAGGAAGGTAAGTTTTTAACCTAGTTTATAGATTTGATTTGTATATTCCATGGCTATAGAATTGGGGTTGAGATTTAAAGAAACATGGATTAAGAATTAGAGGAATTTGTTAAATTTCATGAACGGAGAGAGGACAATGAGTTGGAATGTAAATTGTTGTACTTCAACATACAACAAAGAAAATAGGTAGGACAATAAAGCTATTTTTGGTTGTTTAAAGAATAAATTTAGATAATTTTTGGTATGAGAATATTTCTGGATATAATCATATTTTATATTGCTACTGTCAAGTATACTCCTAGTTCAATAGTAAGAGTTACATTGTGATGTTAAAGCTAGATTGTTGTTAACAGTAGAGGAAAGCCAGAGGAATTGCTTGAGCTACAACAAGATGGAGAGAATTTTAACTTGTTGTTGCTTAAATTGAAGGACGAATACGTTGGTGAATAAGATAGTTTGACATAATCAGAGTCAAAACTTAAACCCGAGAGTTGAATATTTAGAATACTTAACAAATTAGCTTAAACATAGAAACTAACACGAGATCGATATTATGTGAATTTTAGATTGATCGAAGGAAGTCATACGGATTTCTTGAGGTGACAAGTTTGGTAATTCGATAGGAGTATTGTGAGTAGTAATCTTACCACAATTTATATTTCACAAATTTCATGATTTTTACATGGTTTATAAATTAAATGTGTTACCGAATGTTTTGAACTTGCATGTGGGATAAGTCTTTTACTTGATATGATATCGAAAAGATTATTTGAGATGATCTCATTTTTAGAAGACATGATTATCGTTATTGAAAGGGTTTTACACTTATTTGAGAAATGGTATTTTGACATGTGATTGTTAAACTTTGAAATAATATGATTTGATAAGAGTTAAATATTCTGTTCAAGTTTTAAATGCTTCTATTGATTACAAGTATAAATGGGAGTAGACCTTGATGAATCCTGTAGCTAATGACGGGTTTGTTAGACCTGGTGCACCTTGTAGTTACAGATTACTGATAAAGCCCTTGCTAGTGGGAATGTAGGACTAGCATACCGTTACTGATATCCCTCAAGTAGGGATCTACTGAAATGATTATTTAACTCCTTTACGAGGATTTCACTATTGTTGGTTACTTCTTAAAGAGAAGGACACACTGTTTACATGATTCATCCTTGAAAACCTCCCAAATATAAGATTTGATATTAAAGTATTTTTCTGAGTTTACTACTAAGTGTTTACATTTATTTTGCTTACATGAGGCAAATAAGATTGAATATTGTTACCTTTCTGTAAAAGGTATTGATTTTACCATTTGATTTTCATACTAGCATGTTTTCTGACTTGTCCCTCATTAAAATAGTTGTGGTTAAGTTTTATTACTCACTGAGCTAGCGTCTCACTCCTCGCTAAATGTTTTTACAAAGAACTCAGGTGATATTGACGAGGATTTCATTAACTAGAGAGTGATTTGGTAGCATCTGGTGAGCCCTGCATTGCTTCGCGTGGAAAGAGATTTATCGATTTGCTATGTTATTTTAAACTCTTAGAGCCACTCCATTTGTCATTCCTTTATTAAATTCATGATCATTCCTTCGTACTATAGTCAAGTGACTAGTTTTAAACTTCTTTTCGTAATTAGAGAAGAATTGATATAATTGTGTGGCGATTGAACTGTTGATGGATATTGGGTCGTGAGTTAAAGATGTTATTAGTTGTATTGTTGAATTCTAAGACAGGAAAGATTTGGAAAGGCCCAAAAATAAAGGAAACTTTGCCCGATTTTCTGAAGAATTATATTAAGGCTTGCTTTGGGATTCTTTCCGCTTAGCGCCTGTCACAGACCTAATTTGGATCGTGACAAAGTTGGTATCAGAGCCTAAGTTATTCCTGTGACTTATGGAGCATACATTAGTAGTAGAATCTCAATTATGGTTATGTTGCCGGCCATTTCTATAATCGTGATTCTGTGAGGGCGTGATAGGATGTGTCTGTCTTTCTTTCTTACTCCGTATTGTGTGTGCGACTGATAGGGACAACTAGATGAATCTAATATTGTTTATCTTTTCAACACATGTCTTGAACTTAGTTGTCCAATAACAAGAATTATCCAAAGGTTCGGAGGCATCAAGGGTCACCTTTGTAAACACCCATCTTTCCCAATTAAGGGGAAACAAACAAAAGTGGTTGGAAAAGCTAAGAAAAAGGTTGTTATGTCATTGTGAGGAATTTTCGTGCACCCATGTGATAGGTAATATATCTTTTTCTGAAAAGAGTACTACTCTGCACTTTAGCAACATGAAAGTGTTACCATTGAGACACTTAACCTTCCGTACCGATGCAAAGATAATAATGGACATAATGAATGGACTTAGGCAATAAAATAGGGCCCAAGACTAGCTCCAGGCAGCTACAAAGATTAAGATTTGTTTCAGAAAGAAAATAAAATGTAGGCTTAAGAGTTTCTAAAGATGAAACTTCCCAGGTTCTAGCAACTCAAAGATCCTTAAAGGTTTTTGGTAAAGATTCTTGGGTGAAATACTTAAAGCTTTACGAGTTTTAGCATGTTCCAACAAGTGTATTGTAGATCTGGCCGCGTACAAATAGTGAACATGACAAAATTCATGGTATAATATTTTATTGTTCGAAATACCCATAGGGCAACACCAACGACTCGAGGCGATTCACTATTATGGATTGTTTCTTTCTAGACAGCTGAAAATGAGTAACTTGATAAGGAATTTTAAGAAATTTTTTCAAAATTATGGTTGGAACTAATATATGACTTTGGATTATTCAATTGGTTAGATATGCTCCCTATTTTTTTATCTAATGAAGTTTTTTGAAGGTTTAGAAATTTTTGAAAGGATGGTTAGCCTCTTAGACTGCGCAGTAACCTCGCACACAAATGCTTTACCTACTTTAAGGTTGTTGACATTGCTAAGCACATTTTGAAAAACATGTAAAGTTATAAAAAGAGCAACCATGGATTCATGCTAGGTTGAAACTGGCAAAAAAGAGAGAAGGAAATCTCAGGCTCTAGAAATTAGTGATGTTATACCATGATGAGGGTTAAACATTTACTAAAGGGCATGAGGGAGGAGATATCTAGTCTAATTTAGAAATGGTATTGGTAGTGACATAATTTAAAGATGTATTTTTGTGGATTTGCCAAGACCTACTAGCACGATAAATAGATTTTTCTATTGACTTGGTGTGTGAAGTGCAGCCCTTTTGATGCCCCTATATCGTATGAAACCAAGGGAGTTCAGAAGAGATAAGTAAATAATTGTAGGTCATATTAAATAAAGGTTCATCAGACTGAAGGTATCACTATGGTGTGCTTCGACTACATACTTTTGAACAAAGTAACGACATAATAAATCCTTGTTGTTTGGAATAGATTTCATACATGATTGGTTACAACGAGTCATCCTCTTTTCGGAAATCAATCCTCAGTTTGGGTTATTATCAACTTACAATCAAAGAAAGATGATATTTCTAAGACCACCTCCAAATTTGAATGCAAATATTATGAGTTCCCTGTAATATCTTTCGAACCGGTCCATGTTAAATGTGCATTCATGGACTTAATAAATAGGGTCTTCAAGACATTTTGTACATATTGTTAATAGTGTTTGCAGATGATATTTTTGTATACTCTCATAGTCGAGAAGAACATAAAGATAAGGAGGAATTGGTTACAAACACTGTGAGACATCGACACTATGTAAATGCTAAGTACAATTGTGGCTAGACTCAATAGCATTGCTCGGGTGTGTTGTATCTAATGATGGGATTTAGGCGACACCTAAGTTGGAAAAAGTAGCTCAGAAATGATACAAGCCCACTACTCTTATAGAGAATAACAACTTCTTGATTTTGACAGGCTAATACAAGCATTTTGTGCATAGTTTCTTTGGAATAACACTTCTCTAGAAATTACAACTCCACTTAATTACCAGCTACCAAAAAAAGTGAAGTTTCTGTAAACAGAGCAATACGACTAAATTCTTTTAGAAGCTCAGAATATATTTGATCACCACAACAGTGTTAGCCTTCCAGTCAAGTTTTGAAGGATTCATGATGCTCTGTGATGTTTCGAGGGTGGGATTATGATGTGTTCTCATTAAGAAAGATCGTGTTATAGTTATACTTTGAGATATCTGTACAGGCATGAGCAGAACCGCCCTCTCATAATTTGAAGGTGGTTACAATGGTATTTGCGCTAAAGTTCGGAAGCACTCTTATACAATGAAACCAATGCGAATTATACAAATCGCAAGAACCTGAAATGTATGTTCCAAAAAAAAGATTTGATCCTTCCATTTACACGGATGGACAAAACTACTCGATGTCTATGTCAAATTTTACTATTCGATGTCATTTGGGAAACAAAGTTGTTTAGATAGATGCATTGAAAAGGAAATCCATAGCTTATATGGAACATATTGCTCACTCGAAATGACTTTTAGCTGGTGAACCAGTGGAAGTGTTTGGAGAGTCCAGATAATATAACAACAGGCTTCTTTGTAGGACAGGCAGGCTAGACGATGAAACATGCAAGTGAAATTGTCTAAGTATGGCTACTTATATAAGGGAATATAGCTCATGCGAAAGGACTTTTAGCCTAGAATTTGCACATACTCAGGGATACAAGTATCAAATTAGTGTGAGAAACTCAGAGACACTATTTGCTTATGTTCAACTCAAGTCTTTATTGGTAACACACATCAAGGCCAGCTAATACGAGGATGGGAAGTTCTGTGAATATCGAAATGAGATTCTAGCGGGTAAAGACAAGGATACGACTTTTGATTGTTATATTATTTCCCTTTAACATAGATGGTTTAAGGCAGATTATTCTTGAGGAAGCCATAACTCTAACTACACTATAGGTCCGGGATCACTAAGAAGTAATATTTCCTTAAAAAATTATATTGGTAGGAGAAAAAAAATGTTGCTATCCTTGTTTCTAGTTGTTTGACTGGTTAACATATTAAAGTTGAGCATCAACGACCCTTAAGATTAATACAACAACTCAGGATCTCTAGAGTGTATATGAAAGTGTTACCATGGATTTTGTGATCCATTTACCATTAACCCCTAAAGGTTATGACTCTGTATGGGTAGTCGTAAGTCGACTCAATCGGGATATAAAGGAGGAATATAGTAGAAATATGCATGAATGGAATTTTTGACTCTATGAGGTTCCATTATTGTTTATATTGGACGGTAAATCACAATGTACAACATATTTTTGAAAATTGTTTGTATTAAACCTTGACTACATTTTAGAGGATATGCTAAAATCTTTCGTTCTTAATGTAATTGGAGATAGTTGAGATGCTTATCTAGCATTGGCTGAAATTGCCTATCACAACAACTCACACTTACTCAATAGATGGATCCATATGAAGAATTATGATAGGTGACGTCTTTCTCCTATCAGAAAGTCTGATGTTGGAGACATTAATGTATTGGGACCAGACTTGGTATTGAAAGCTTGGAAAAGGTTCAGTTAGTCAGACAAAAGTTGCTTGCAATCCAAGTAGGTGAAAGTCTTATACATATAAGAGGAAAGGAAATTTAGAGTACATAATTGGGGACAAAAACTTCCTAAGAGTCCATCAAGGAATAGCGTGAAGTGAATTGAAAAGAAGAAGAAGAAGAGGAGAAAATTTGAGAGCCAAATTTGTAAGACCATATAAAATTTCTTGACCAAGTGAGAGAGTGGTTTTGTATCATTTAGGACTTCCTTTTTGTGATGTATTTTACTCGTCCAACATGTCATGTCTGCTAAGAAAATGTATATAAACCTCTTCTCGTGTGCTTGAAGCACCAGTGGCTATTATTGACATATGCAGAGAAATCAATGGCTATTATTGAAAAACAAGTGAAAGAATAACGGCCAAAATTTATCCGTGAGAGTCTTATAAAGAAATAAAACTATTGAAGAAGCTACTTGAAAGTTCAAAAATGACATGCGAGTCAAAGGTCCTCAATTACTTCCATCCATAGGTATGCACTTGTTTAAATTCGAGGAACGAATTTCTTAAGGTGGAGAGAATATAATACCTTATAATTAATTAAGGGTATATTTGTCTTTAGTTTTATAAAAGGGATAGATAAGCAATTGGCTTTAGAAAAAAAGAAGAGGAAAATTCAAAGTCAATGGGCTTAGCCCATCTTGTACGTGAAAAGGAAGGGCAATTACCTTAGAAGTTTTAGAAAAAAAAGGCTGAAGTCAGCCATCTGAAGGAAAAAATTAAGAGTTGTTGTCTTACGTTTCAATAAAGAAGCGATAAACGAAAAACAAATTCAAGACCTCGATTCACAAATAAAGAGAGAAGCAGAAGAGGAAGGTAAGTTTTTAACCTAGTTTATTGATTTGATTTGTATATTCCATGGCTATAGAATTGGGGTTGAGATTTAAAGAAACATGGATTAAAGAATTAGAGGAATTTGTTAAATTTCATGAACGGAGAGAGGACAATGAGTTGGAATGTAAATTGTTGTACTTCAACATACAACAAAGAAAAGGGGTAGGAAAGTAAAGCTATTTTTGGTTGTTTAAAGCACAAATTTAGATAATTTTTGGTATGAGAATAATTCTATTTATAAGCATATTTTATATTGCTACTGTCAAGTATACTCCTATTTCAATAGTAAGAGTTACATTGTGATGTTAAAGCTAGATTGTTGTTAACAGTAGTGGATAGCCAGAGGAATTGCTTGAGCTACAACAAGATGGAGATATTTAGACTTTTAACTTGTTGTTGCTTAAATTGAAGGACGAATAAGTTGGTGAATAAGATAGTTTGACATAATGAAAGTCAAAACATAAATCCGAGAGTTGGATATTTAAAATAGTTATCAAATTAGCTTAAACATAGAAACTAACAATAGATCGATATTATGTGAATTTTAGATTGATCGAAGGAATTCATACAGATTGCTTGAGGTGACAAGTTTGGTAATTCGACAGGAGTACTGCGAGTAGTAATCTTACCACAATTTGTATTTCATAAATTTCATGATTTTTACATGGTTTATAAAGTAAATGTGTTGCCGAATGTTTTGAACTTGCATGTGGGACGAGTCTTTTACTTAATATGATACCGAAAAGATTATTTGAGATGATCTCATTTTTAGAAGATATGATTACTGTTATTGAAAGGGTTTTACAGTTATTTGAGAAATGATATTTTGACATGTGATTGTTAAACTTTGAAATAATATGAATTGATAAGATTTAAATGTTCTGTTAAATTTTGAAATGTGTTGCTCCCAATTGCACACGCAAGTGTACGTGGTCGCGCAAGTAATATAGTAGCTCTTAAAAGAATCAGATTATCGAACCCAAATAACTTGTAAATTAACTATTTTTACTAAATTATAATGGTCTAATTATTTATTTAAGAGTGCAAAAAGAAAAGAATGTAGGAATAAAATAGTAAAATTACTTATAGTGATTTGGAAAATCCCAGGGCTGCAGCATGTATTGGATCTCATGTATCGTATTCTTGGCTTAGAACTAATTTTAGTTGTCAAGTTACTGTTTACAGGGTTAATTGTATGAGTCGGATCTCTGGACCTCTAGTCGCCTACTCCAGTTAGCTGTCTAACTACATCGTTGAGCGGGGATAAACAGGCCTAACTGGCGATCATTTATATTTCATCCTGTTTCGTAACCAAGCAAGTTGTTCGTCCGGGCGTCACTCCTAAACACAAATCAACTCGTAATGGATGATCGAGCTTTCTATATTCTTTGGTCTATCTACCCTCTCCTCTCTCGATTTTAAGAATAGACAATAGATTTATCTTATGGTACGCAAGCATAAAATACTAAAACAAGAATATAGAAGTAACTTATAATGACAACCAAGAATTAATTCATAAACCTTAAATATTCAACATTCGATTCGTAGCTACAGCCCCAAAATAAGGGCGCTAAGCCACTAATCTCTAAGAAAAGAAGAAAAAGAAAAGAACCCTAAAAAGTATTGACAACTTTATATTTTGATGCCCTCTAATTGATCTCCCCTAATAATTATTTCTATGAACTATTTATAAATGTAGAAAACCCTAAATAAAATAACTGAGTCCAAAACAAACTAGGAAACCAAAACCAAAACCAAAACAGAGTTGGAATTGTTGTACGCGTGAAACAGTGCACCACCTCAAATCTGCACCTCTCATACTGCCTTCACAAATTGCCACGTGGCAGACTTCAATTCCAATTCCAATTTTTACTTCGACCAACATATATATTATTTTATAAAGTTTAATTCATTAAGCTGTCTGCTTGATTTCCTTCTTCAACTTTTCATCTTTAATTCGTTTTAGCTCCAAAATTCTTCAACTTTACACAAATTTACTCCTACAATTAAAATACACTATTAAGCACATTTCATAAAATTCATGCTCAAAAAGGATAAATATAAATGATAAATGGGAGGCAAATAATGATAAAAAATATGTATTTTTGACCTCACATCAACACCCACACTTAAACTTTTGCTCGTCCTCGAGCAAGCATTAAAGCTCATCTAAAAAAAGTCAAACTAGGAATGTCATCACTTTGGTTGATACAAACAATTAGGCCATAAACGAATTTCAAAACTTCAAGTACAATTCCTGCTCATTATGCAAGACATCCAAGTAAACAACAAACCTCTAACCTCCTAACCTCAAGGAAGGACTTTGAACTCATCAAATTTAAGCTTGCTCCCCTATTCTCATCAAAGAAAGATAATAAAATCACCTATCCATCATGAAACAAGTGCCCTAACAAGAAGAAATAGTTCACACACTCAATTCAAAAGATTGAATATAAATTAATAACTTAGCATCAAAGAACAACTCACACTAAGAAATAAAATTCACATATATGCACAAAGAACCATAGGCTTGCCCATTATGTATATCTCCACTAATTAAGCATGCTTGAATAGAATCAAATAGGACTTTAACGGGTTGTAATGTAGGCTAAGGGAAGGCTAGGAAAACTATATAATAGTGACTTACACTTCCTTAAGAACTTTGCACTTTTAAGACTTTATCTTATTTTCTTCTCTTTATTTTCAGCCCTCTCTTCAACAATTATTTCACAAGTAATTCTCATCATCTCAATAATGCTTCAATCATTTTATTTTCTTTTCTTTTTCGAAGGATTTTTTTTTATGTCACATTCTTTTTTCTTCTTTTTTTTCATGTCACATTCTTTTGTTCTTCTCTTTTTTTTTTTCCATCACATTCTTTCAAAGAGGAATTTTAAGCACTTTGTAGCTATCATTGATTACCTTTTCACTCAATCATCCCTTTTTCTTCAAAATTAACAATTAGAACAAGTCTATGCTATAATTCTCAAGGAGGCAAGGTGCAAAAACTAGGGATTCAACAAAATAGTTAAGGGAAAAATATGGCTACCAACAAAAGGCTAAAGGCTCAAAAGGGCTAACTAGTGATATAAAATCTGAAAAAAGCTAAAATTTATCAGACAAATCAAAGAAAGCCTATCATCATATCCTAAACAAAGCAACACTTTTTATTTCGCTTCAATAACATGCAGGGCAAGTTCTAGACTAGGATGCAAAATATGGAATAAACAAATTCTCATCACACATGGCACAAGTATCAATCAAGATGGATCAATTCCACTTCTAATAGAGACAGGATCATAACAAACTACAAAATAAAATAAGCTATATAAAAGTCACAATCATGAGCTTAGGTTTCAAAGAGTCTGTAATTTTTAATTTTATTTTTTTAAACAAGCATTCACAAGAAATTACTACTCAAAAATTAGACTTAAATAGCAAGTATCACACCACTCAAATAGGTCTTTTCTTTTCTCTCAAAAAATAAATAAATTAAAAGAAAACTTATTCCTAAAATAATAAAAGACACTCGGTTCAAAGGGACTATCCTCGGGAAAAGAACTGAAAACAAAAGCCAAGGAACCTATCCTAAAAAAAAGACTCAATAAAATAGTAAAAACTAGGAATTCATTCCTTCACCCCACACTTAAAAAGATGCTATGTCCCCAAAGCATCAAATAAAATTTAAAACAAGGGTTAGAAAAACTGCCTGAGACCTTTAGGCCTAGCTAGTAGCATGTTCTCTCAATTTTCATCAAGGATCGTCACCCCTAACTTAAACTCAAACGTGCTCCTTAGCTCAAAATTTCAGATACTCAGACTTCTCCAAAACGTGTAAAAACAACACAAAAAATAACACTAAAAAAACAATAAAAATAAATAAATAAATAAATAAGAAGTTATACTATAAATTGGGTTGCCTCCCAATAAGCGCCTAATTTAATGCCGCGGCACGACACAAGTAAGTTCTCCACTTTTCTTTCCACTTTGAACTTATGAATTGTACTCCTAACTTTGCATCTATTTTTCTGCTCCTCTCAAGGGGTGGTGGTATAAAGAGAAAAGAACTAAGTAATATATGTCGCATCTTGCACTTTTTGGCCCTTATGTGAGGAATATTCGTTTGTCTACGTGGATTAGAAAACCTTAGGATGTAGGGGCGTTGTTCCTCATCTATACAGTTCTCCATTAGTTCAGATAACTAGAATGATACATCAACATCTAAGCAAAACGTTGAAAAGTGATTTGAATGGGGTCCAATGCCTCCCTCTTCCAAACTTACACCAATTGAAACATGCTCACTTTTATACTCTTTCTCAAACGTGGCATCTTCAAGAAAAGTCTGATTGCATTGCATCTCCTCCTGTTTTAGATCCTCAATTTGACTTCTGAGTGCCTTTTCAGTATAACAAAACTCATAATTGGATTGTTGAGCGTCAAACGTAGCAACGTTTGCATTCAATTCATTGCTTAAGTTCTGAGTATGCAAGAAAAACATATTAACATCTTGAAAGTGCTTCATTTTTCTATTTATAAGGCGTGACATCACATATATGATTCTCCTACGGTGCTCTTCGTATTCCTCTATTAATTTCCTGCAAGATTCCATACTATCAAAGGAACAAATATTGTTAGAATCATCATGAGAGGGTTTTGGAGTAGGGTAGCAACACATGGTGCAACCGACCCACAACCCCCTACAAAATTCACAGGATAGAGATGGTGCACACAATTCTCCCTCGGGAATATAATTACATTGTTGCCAAAGGTGAGCTCCTTTGCAATAAAAACAAGGTCTTACCACACATGAATAATCCTCATTCCCGTTCATCCCAAGAAAAGTATTATTAGTAGAAAAAAATATGTATCAAAATAAATAAACAAATAAATATATAAATAAATAAAAAGAAAAAGTACAACCTTGAAGAATAGTTAATTTCTAAGTCCCCGGCAGCGGCGCCAAAAACTTGTTGCTCCCAATTGCACACGCAAGTGTACGTGGTCGCGCAAATAATATAGTAGCTCTTAAAAGAACCAGATTATCGAACCCAAAGGACTTGTCAATTCACTATTTTTACTAAATTATATTGGTCTAATTATTTACTTAAGAGTTCCAAAAGAAAAGAATGTAGGAATAAAATAATAAAATTACTTACAGTGGTTTGGAAAATCCCAGGGCTGCAGCATGTATTGGATCTCACGTATCATATTCTTGGCTTAGAACTAATTTTAGTTGTCAAGTTACTGGTTTACAGGGTTAATTGTATGAGTCGGGTCTCTCGACCTCTAGTCGCCTACTTCAGTTAGTTGTATAACTACATCGTTGAGCGGAGATAAACAGGCCTAACTGGCGAGCATTTATTTTTCATCATGTTTCGTAACTAAGCAAGTTGTTCATCCGGGCGTCACTTCTAAACACAAATCAACTCGTAATGGATGATCGAGCTTTCTATATTCTTTGGTCTATCTACCCTTTCCTCTCTCGATTTTAAGAATAGACAATAGATTTATCTGATGGTGCGCAACCATAAAATAAACAAGAATATAGAAGTAACTTATAATGACAACCAAGAATTAATTCATAAACCTTAAATATTCAACATTCGATTCGTAGCTACAGCCTCAGAACAAGGGCGTTTAGCCACTAATCTCTAAGAAAAGAAGAAAAAGAAAGAACCCTAAAAAGTATTGATAACTTTATATTTTGATGCCCTCTAATTGATCTCCCCTAATAATTATTTCTATGGACTCTTTATAAATGTAGAAAATCCTAAATAAAAAAACTGAGACCAAAACAAACTAGGAAACCAAAACCAAAACAGAGTTGGAATTGTTGTACGCGTGAAACAGTGCACCGCCTCAAATCTGTACTCATACCGCCTTCATAAATTGCCACGTGGCAGACTTCAATTCCAATTCAAATTTTTACTTCGACCAACATATATATTATTTTATAAAGTTTAATTCATTAAGCTGTCTGCTAGATTTTGCTTCTTCAACCTTTCATCTTTAATTCGTTTTAGCTCCAAACTTCTTGAACTTTACACAAAGTTATTCCTACAAATAAAATACACTATTAAGCACACTCCATAAAATTCATGGTAAAAAAGGATAAATATAAATAATAAATGGTAGGCAAATAATGTTAAAAAATATATATTTTTGACCTCACATCAACACCCCACATTTAAACTTTTGCTCGTCCTCGAGCAAGCATTAAAGCTCATCTCAAAAAAGTCAAACTAGGAATGTCATCACTTTGGTTTATACAAACAATTAGACCATAAACCAATTTCAAAACGTCAAGTACAATTCTCTCTCATTATGCAAGACATCCAAGTAAACAACAAACCTCTAACCACCTAACCTCAAGGAATGACTTTGAACTCATCAAATTTAAGCTAGCTCCCCTACTCTCATCAAAGAAAGTTAATAAAATTACCTATCCATCATGAAATAAGTGCCCTCACAAGAAGACATAGTTCACACACTCAATTCAAAAGATTGAATATAAATTAAGGACTTAGCATCAAAGAACAACTCACACTCAGAAATAAAATTCACATATATGCACAAAGTACCATAGGCTTGCCCATTGGGTACATCTTCACTAATTAAGCATGCTTGAATAGAATCAAATAGGAATTTAACGGTTTGTAATGTAGGCTAAGGGACGGGTAGGAAAACTATATAATAGTGACTTACACTTCCTTAAGAACTTTGTGTTGCCCAATCTGTGTTTATAAACAACACTACTGATTACAACAAACTTTGCAGAAACACGAAGTCACCAAAGTTTACTGAACCAGTGAAAACAAAACAGAAGAACAGAAATTAATTCACAAACTAAAATCTGAAAAACGTACCAGAATCTGGAAAAACAAAACAGAAAGAAGATCAAGCCCACTGATTGCACAGTGTCCCCTTAAGGAAATTATTCCCCTCTAGTATCCGAGGTTTAATTTGGAATATGTCCTCCCAGGATAGAATGATCTTAATCACCAGTGTATTGATACCCAAAACGCTGGTGTCAGCGAACCACTCAACAGCAGTAAAGTCCACGAAGAAAAATTTGTGCAGAACAAGAAGAAGAAATCAGAAATTTTTAGTAAGTAAAAAGTCTGAAGAATCACTGGTATTTATAGGCAAGAGGAACTGTTTCCGAAAGGTTGCAACCTTTCAGAAATCAAACGACCATTTATGAAAGTTTGCAACCTTTCAACCGGTCATGGCTGTTCCTGAAAGTTGCAACCTTTCAGAACAGTCATCTCCAACGGCGGGAAATTTA